>LBNU01001827.1:12926-26849 GCA_014162995.1 Artemisia annua | reverse complement strand
TTCTGTTGAATAATGATAATTAACTGAATTCTGATTGGCTATAAGCAGGGAATGATGGTTGAGTTTGCTAAAAATCTTGCTGATTTTGCTGTTGCTTCTGGAAAGAAGCACGTCATAATCCTCTCAAGCTTAGACTTTGGCCGATGGCAGACAATTGATATGTCAAGGTATTGAATGATTTAGTTTTTTAGCAAATGCTAATGTAGTTTTAATTTCTATCAGTAGCATGTAGCTACTCAATTTTATTATTTTAGAAAAATCTATTGTGATATGTTATGATATGCTAGAAACAATGACCCAACCAGTTTTGATCTTATACTCATTTCTACTATGTGTCTATTTTGCGAAATCTATTCTGTTCCTCATCTGTGTTGAAAGTACTAGAATATGAGCTAAAACCTATATCAAATATGAATCATATAAACCATTTCTTAATGAATTTTTTTATTTGCAAGTTACAGCTTCCTCTTGGTGAAATGATTTGCGTGATCAAGTTGAGCAAACTAGAGTTTTGAATGTTGTATTTTCTTGTGCTACTGCATTGGGCTCACGTCTCCCATCAATGGCCAATGGAAGAACCATGGTTGCTGGTGCAGGTGCTATGCTTCGTCCTGTTTCTAGTATCACACAGGTAAATTCTTTTTCATTTTGGTTCACATATGGAAGGTTTAATGATAAACCTAGGGGTGGCAAAATGGGTGGGTCGTTGAGTATGGTACATGTCATAACGAGTTTGAGTCAAAGTGGTAATTGTTTAGTACAGGTGCAAATGGATTAGATCTGGTTATGTCCACCTGCCAACACTAGAAATTGCTTTAATTTTTTAGATTAGTTTAGAAAGTAATTGATGTCCTTAATACTATTTATAGAAATCAGAGTAAGTTACCTAAATCATTAGTTGGTGAAAATTACGGAATTTGTCATTGACTCTTGGTCTCTCAAGTGTGCAACTAATTTCTATTGGTCACTAGGCTAAATGGCGAGGGACCAGGAGTCAAAGCAAACAGTGCAATTAGGATACAAATAGTATCGACTATGGACACTGTGTAATTTACTCTAGAAAATATATTGTTAAAGTGTTTTACCTGCTCAAAAGTACATTTAATAATAGAAGGATTAAGCATTTCATGAACACTTTGATTTACGTGTTTGAAATTATAAAACTTTACGTGTTCGACCTGTTGGAGACTTGGAGATAATACAACTCCTAGATAAGCCTAAGGGGGATATGTAATTGTTTCTTTTTTGATAAATTGCAGGTAGTGATGAAGGGTGCTCAGAATGTTGCACAAGCAGTAGTTAGAACCCGTTCAACCTTATCCGCCTGGTCATGCATGGGTGCACGTCGTCGTCCTGAAGATTTTTCTGAAACTCCCCTCATACTCGAAAAGCATGCTGATTATCTTACATCAGACAAATGGAGCATCGAACAGGCTACAATAAATAACCTCAATGTATGTTTTTAGGGTGGTTAAGTGATCAGAAAAAAAAGAAAAAAAAAAGAAAGAAAAAAAAAGAATAAAAAAAAAGAAAAAAAAAGAAGAAAAAAAGAAAAAAAAAAAAGGAAAAAAGAAAAAAAGAAAAAGAAAAAAAAAAGAAAAAAAGGGAAAAAAAAAAATAAAAAAAAAATAAAAGAAAAAGAAAAAAATAAAGAGGAAACAAGCAGCACTCAAAATTCAAAGTCATTATTTTGGATGGTTGTCAAGAAGCTGTTTCTTGAAACAGAAACAAGCAGTTGTGAAACTCCAAAGGTTCTGAAATGTTTGAGGAACTTTAGACGCAACAAATTTGAATTCTATTCAGCGATGGTTATTCAATCACATACACGAGGATGGATTGTGCGTAGAGTAGCATGTAGACATAGATGTCAAATTGTGCAGATCCACGTAAGTTTACTCACAGAAAATTTTGAAAAAATGACCCAAAAATATGAACGTAGTGAGCTAGTTTCTTTCTTGTAAAGATCGTAACTTGTGTACTTTTATGAATCCAGTGTGTTTTCCGTGGTTGGTTGATGAGAAAGGAGCTTTTACTACAAAAGGAGGCCACAACAAAGATTCAAAGTGCTTTTCAATGCTTTGCATGCCTCAAGGCCTTTTAACAGTCGTAAGGATGCTGCTATTGTAATCCAGCGACACGTTGAGGGGTTGCATTACTCGNGTGCTATGCTTCTTCCTGTTTCTAGTAGCACACAGGTAAATCCTTTTTCATTTTGGTTCACGTATGGAAGGTTTAATGATAAAAACCTAGGGGTGGCAAAATGGGTGGGTCGATGAGTATGGTACATGTCATTACGAGTTTGAGTCAAAGTGGTAATTGTTTAGTACAGGTGCAAATGGATTAGATCTGGTTATGTCCACCTGCCAGCACTAGAATTTTCTTTAATTTTTTAGATTAATTTAAAAAGTAATTGATGTGCTGAATACAATTTATAGAAATCAGAGTAAGTTACATTTGTCGTTGACTCTTGGTCTGTCAAGTGTGCAACTAATTTCTATTGGTCACTAAAGGCTAAATGGCGAGGGACCAAAAGTCAAAGCGAACAATGCAATTAGGATACAAATAGTATCAACTAGGAACACTGTGTTATTTACTCCAGAAATTAAATTTTTAAAATGTTTTACGTGCTCAAAAGTACATTTAATAATAGAAGGATTAAGCATTTCGTGAAAACTTTGGTTTACCTGTTTGAAATTATAAAACTTTACGTCTTGGACCTGTTGGATACTTGGAGATAATACAACTCCTAGATATGCCAAGGGGGATATGTAATTGTTTCTTTTTTGATAAATTGTAGGTAGTGATGAAGGGTGCTCAGAATTTTACACAAGCAGTAGTTATAACTCGTTCAACCTTATCCGCCTGGTCATGCATGGGTGCACGCCGTCGTCCAGTTGGCAATGCACCAACTGATAATTTTTCTGAAACTTCCCTCATACTCGAAAAGCATGGTGATTCTATTACAACAGGTTACAATAAATAACCTCAAAGTGTATGTTTTTAAGGTGGTTAAGTGATCAGAAAAAAGGAAAAAAAAAAGAAATAAAAGAAAAAAAAAAAAAAAAAAAAAAAAAAAAAAAAAAAAAAAAAAAAAAAAAAAAAAAAAAAAAAAAAAAAAAAAAAAAAAAAAAAAAAAAAAAAAAAAAAAAAAAAAAAAAAAAAAAAAAAAAAAAAACCTGAGGTTTTTGGTGGGAGCCACTTGCAAGATAACGTCAGCATATGGACATATCAACCCAGATACTGTTCAATAGGTCTNCTTGCACGGGTTTACAAAAGTTGAGGATAATTGTTATTCGATGAAGGTATTTTTCGAGATTCAGAAACAGAAGTTCCTTGAAGCGTTAGATAGGTACGTTTGTTACTTCCTAGTGTGTTTTTATTTTACTGTCTTAGGTTTGTTAGTTACGAGTTATGGTTTGTGTGTAGTCTGGGTTTGAATTCTGGTTTTGCGAAAGTTAAAATGTTGCTGAATTTTCTAGGAATGATCATCCTAAAGCTTGTCAAATTCTACATAAGGACTTGAAAGTGTTTTCGGGATTTAATCAAGAACTTTATAAGGAAGTGACTACTTTTGGGTCTAGAGAACTTCAGGTGAGGACGCTGATTGCGTTTATTTTGTTGATGGTAGTTTTTACACGCTAGGTGCGCATGGGTTTTGTTTTGTAATGTTATCATTTATTTAGCATGTGTTTAGAGAGAACGAGCAATTGTCCAAATACGCAGACGCCAAGACAGCTAGGAGTGTAATGCTTGCTGAACTTAAAAAGCTGATTGAAGCAAATCCTCTGTTTCGTGATAAGCTAAGGTATCCTAGTTTCAAGAGTCAGAGGTTGAGGACACTCATCAATCAAAGGTTTGTGTTTTGTGAATATTAGGTTTGCGGAGAATATTATGTTCAGTTGTATGAATCATATAAATCATTTCTTAATGAATTTTTTTATTTGCAGGTTACAGCTTCTTCTTGGTGAAATGATTTGCGTGATCAAGTTGAGCAAACTAGAGTTTTGAATGTTATATTTTGTTCTGCTACTGCCTTGGGCTCACGTCTCCCATCAATGGCCAATGCTCTTGCCAAGGTTGCTTGTGTAGGTGCTATGCTTCTTCCTGTTTCTAGTAGCACACAGGTAAGTCCTTTTTCATTTTGGTTCACGTATGGAAGGTTTAATGATAAAAACCTAGGGGTGGCAAAATGGGTGGGTCGGTGAGTATGGTACATGTCATAACGAGTTTGAGTCAAAGTGGTAATTGTTTAGTACAGGTGCAAATGGATTAGATCTGGTTATGTCCACCTGCCAGCACTAGAATTTTCTTTAATTTTTTAGATTAATTTAAAAAGTAATTGATGTGCTGAATACAATTTATAGAAATCAGAGTAAGTTACATAAATCATCAGTTGGTGAAAATTACGGAATTTGTCGTTGACTCTTGGTCTGTCAAGTGTGCAACTAATTTCTATTGGTCACTAAAGGCTAAATGGCGAGGGACCAAAAGTCAAAGCGAACAATGCAATTAGGATACAAATAGTATCGACTAGGGACACTGTGTTATTTACTCTAGAAATTAAAATTTTAAAATGTTTTACGTGCTCAAAAGTACATTTAATAATAGAAGGATTAAGCATTTCGTGAAAACTTTGGTTTACCTGTTTGAAATTATAAAACTTTACGTCTTGGACCTGTTGGATACTTGGAGATAATACAACTCCTAGATATGCCAAGGGGGATATGTAATTGTTTCTTTTTTGATAAATTGTAGGTAGTGATGAAGGGTGCTCAGAATTTTACACAAGCAGTAGTTATAACCCGTTCAACCTTATCCGCCTGGTCATGCATGGGTGCACACCGTCGTCCAGTTGGCAATGCACCAACTGATAATTTTTCTGAAACTTCCCTCATACTTGAAAAGCATGGTGATTCTCTTACAACAGGTTACAATAAATAACCTCAAAGTGTATGTTTTTAAGGTGGTTAAGTGATCAGAAAAAAGGAAAAAAAAAGAAATAAAAGAAAAAAAAGTAAAAAAAAAGAAAAAGAAAAAAAAAAGAAAATGAAGAGAAAAAAAAAGAAAAAGAAAGAAAAAGAAAAAAAAGGAAAAAGAAAAGAAAAAAGAAAAAGAAAAGAAAAACCTGAGGTTTTTGGTGGGAGCCACTTGCAAGATAACGTCAGCATATGGACATATCAACCCAGATACTGTTCAATAGGTCCATGGCTCAGCTTGGTCTTTGAGTCTTTAGAGCAGGACTTANCTTTGGGTCTTTAGAGCAGGACTTATTACTGGAGGACAAGAGAAGACTCCGGAACAGGTACAAAACAGTTATATTTGTTTTAGTTCTAGTGGTGTTATCTTGTTATGCTACATTGCCGATTGTCACTTGTTAGGCCAATCGAATCATACAAATATTAGCTTAAAATCTGAAAGTAAAAAGTATCTAGATAGTAGATTTTGATTTGGAAGATTACACAATGTGGCCTTCATTATTCTGTAATATGTAAAGTTTTTAATCAGTCTTTGTAAGTTATACCAGTAAACAGGTATCAGTACGATCAAGAACAGTAATGATTATTCTTACAGTCCTAGAAACTAGCTAATAATTAACTGTTGGTTTTTACGGTGAAAGTGGGATTGCAATATTTGTAGTACTAGAGTAAGCATAGAAAATACATCTGAAATCCACATTGTATAGGCATATTACTAATAAGAACAAATATGTAGGAGCTTTTTACTGTCATACATATCAGCTACCATATGTATGGGCTCTTTATTGATTTTTCATTGTTTACTGGGATGAAGAAGGAAGTTAAATTAAAACATTGGACTGCCTTTATCTTACTGGTTACGAAATAATTGAACTTGATAATTTGAGATCTACAAAAAAATGAACCATTCATGAATCCACATTGGTACAAGATTGTATCTTGCCCGTCTTTTATTTATTGGTACCATTTGAATCCTATTAAGAATGTGTTTACCTTTTTTGCTAATTTATTGGCATTCTGCAAATCTCGATAACTGTTTATATGTATATTCAGGAACGCCTTGAAAGGAGAAGGGAGATGCCATACCACACTCACATCAATCTTAAACTTCTGGAAGCCGTTCATTTAATTTGTGCCATGCTGCTTGAGGTTCCAAACATGGCTGCAAACAGCCACGATGCTAGACGCAAAGTCATAAGCAAGACTCTACGGAGGCTACTTGAAGTCAGTGAGAGGCAGACCTTCACTGGTCCTCCTGAAAATGTTCGGGACCATGTTATGGCAGCCACTAGAGCCTTAAGCAAAGTTGACTTCCAAAAATCATTCGATGTTTTCAACTCACTTGATGTCTGGAGGCTACTTAAGAACCGTGAAAAGGTCTTCGGAATGCTAAAAGACAAGATCAAGGAAGAAACTTTGCGAACCTACCTTTTCACTTACTCCTCGTGCTACGAAACCCTAAAACTTGACCAGCTTTCATAGATGTTTGATCTCTCGGAAAATCAAACCCATTGCACAGTTAGCAAAATGATGATCAATGATGAGCTTCATGCAAGCTGGGATCAACCTACACAGTGTATTGTTTTCCATGAGGTCCAACACAGTCGGGTTCAGGCATTGGCATTCCATTTTACCGAGAAGCTAACTGTTCTTGCAGAAAGCAATGAAAGAGCAACAGAGGCTAGGTTCGGTGGAGATGGCTTAGAGAGTTTACCAACCAGGAGGAGGGAAGGTCAGGACTACGCGTCAGTTGCTGGTGGTACAGAATGGCAAGACAATTCGAATTACACACAAGGACGATTGGGCAGCAGTGGTGGGCGGTCAGGTTCAGGGTATGGACCTTGTACGTGAAGTTCGTAGTTTAAATGGAGGAGACACAGAGATTTTGATGGACATACGATGGTCTGCGGTTCAGATCTTAATAGTGGTTTTGAAGACGAGTAATAGATTGAGCCTGGCTTAGGGACTACAGGAAACAAAAGAACTTTGTAATGATACATCTAACAAGGTATTAACTCTTAGCAGAAGAAAGTCGTGTTTTGTATTCCATTTTTATTTCTTTTATATTCATGTTTCTCGTTGTATGTTTTATGTAATATTAGGGATATGCATAACACGTGACAAAATATATGATCCTTTCAGATCAACTTTGCTATCGTTGAGGTGGAATTTCTCTCTCAGACCCATCCCTTCTCTTTCATAGTCTCCAAGTAATGGTTATGTTGCATTTGACACAGCTTTGCATGACCAGTCTAAATTAGAGAATGATTCAATCAGTTCACCATCTCTAAATGTCGGCCTTCATGATTTTGCTTGGCTCATACAGTTCTGGAACTTCAACTACAATCCTCAAAAACTACGCAACTTTTCTAAATGGCCTCGTTTTGGCGTCCCTAGAATTCCCAGGTCTGGTAACTTGTCTTTAGACAAAGTCATGACGGAGTTTATGTTCCCAGTTGATTCAACTCCAACGGTGTTAAGGCATATGTCGTTAGATGAAAATGATCCAGCTAAAGGATTGACATTTAAGATGACAAAGTTGAAATTCGAGATGTGTTACAGTCGTGGCAAGTAAAGGAATACATTTGATAGCAAGCGTGATATCCTTGATCTTGTCTACCAGGGTCTTGATCTGCATATGCCTAAGGTATTTCTTAATAAAGATGATTGCACCAGTGTTATCAAAGTCGCTCAAATAACGAGGAAAAGCTCAAAATCCTCATCGGCAGACAGAGTTGTAAATGAAAATGGTGGAAATGCCAAAGGAATCACAGAAAGGCATCGTGATGATGGATTTTTGTTGTCATCTGATTATTTTACAATTAGAAGGCAATCGCCAAAGGCAGATCCTGCTAGATTGTTGGCATGGCAGGAAGCTGGTAGAAAAAATCTTGAGATGGCATATGTTAGGTCAGAGTTTTAAAATGGAAGTGAGAGTGATGAACAGGCAAGGTGGGACCCAAGTTAGGATGATGGCATTGATGGGTATAATGTGGTAATTGCTGATAACTGTCGGCGTATTTTTGTCTATGGACTGAAGCTACTATGGACGATTGAAAATAGAAATGTGGTTTGGTCTTGGGTTGGTTAGTTATCTAAAGCATTTGCACCTCCAAAACCTTCTCCTTCACGTCAGTATGCCCAGAGGAAGCTGCCAGAAGGAACCCAGATGCATGATAAAAACGAATCCCTTCAAGATGATGCCTCAAGAGCTCTTCTACTGGTCCAGGCGCAAGTTCATGTATACAAAAGGAGGCATCATGATCAGACCCATCTCTAGAGTTCATCTAAAGCAGAGTCAATCATTTAGTGCTATTGGTAAGTGCAAATCTGCTTTAAGTTTTTTTTCGAGAAGTATATGTTGATCAACATATATTTTCTCACAAATCTAATTTGTATATGCACTGGCTTGGGTTTTGTTTGAATTCAGCCAAATCAGAAATTTGAAATGAGATGGCAAGAGTCAAATTGGTCAACAGTCTAAAAGTCACCCACATGCTATTATGATGCATTCAACCTGTTATTTTATTTTCTTTAAAGATTTCAATAATTTTTGTAACAGTGTCTCTTTTGTGATTATTATTATTATAAGAATAGTTTTTAAGTTTAAATGGATGAAAATGTCTCTGGTTTTGCTCAACTCATTTCAAGCAAAACTATAAGTGACCCGTTCCAAGCTAAACCCCTTTACACCTGCTAGTCAAGCTGCGTGTCGCATATTGATAGCTCTGATAAGTCACCATTGTTTACATAACGGCTATTGCAAGACATTGTTTCTGTGTCAAAGGCTTTAGTGTATTTTTTGTTTAATTGTTAGATAAGCATGGTCTCGATGAATCTGACGAGGAGGGCACTCGCTGTTTCATGGTAAACGTTATCTAGCCGCAATTTAATCTTCACTCGGACGATGCCAATGTAAGTTGTTACGGTGGTAGAAGTGACTTTTATTGGAAACTACTCCAGTTATCAAAATTTAAGAGATCTTTTGCATGCATTATCCTCTTTTATGTGTGTGTGTGTGCCTTTTTTTTTTATTTGTTGTTGCTGTTGCTGTTGCTGTTGCTGTTGCTGCTGCTGTTGCTGCTGCTGTTGCTGCTGTTGTTGCTGTTGTTGTTGTTGCTGTTGTTGTTGCTGCTGTTGTTGCTGCTGCTGTTGTTGCTGCTGTTGTTGCTGCTGTTGTTGTTGTTGCTGCTGCTGCTGCTGCAGCTGCTGCTGCTGCTGCTGGTGCTGGTGCTGGTGCTGNTGTTCAATTCTTTGTGTTCCAGGTCAAACCTTTGAAAGAGCTTGCATTCAATTCTCAAAATATAACAGCAACTATGAACAGGAACTGGAACCTTCGCACCTAGGTACTAAAACTCCCCGATTTTAGCATTTGATTCTCCTGAAAAGTTACCCCCTATGTTGCTCTGTAAATTGAGGAACATTTCCTGACTCCTCTTTTGAAGATTTTAGCCTAGTGATTTACTTGTCATGCCCAATAAAGTACAATAAGAGTTCCCATAAATAGTAAACTAAAGATTCTTAACAGGATTCTGTTCCTCATCTGTGATGAAAGTACTAGAATATTGGATCATATAAATCATTTCTTAATGAATTTTTTATTTGCAGTTTACAGCTTCCTCTTGGTTAAATGATTTGCGTGATCAAGTTGAGCAAACTAGAGTTTTGAATGTTGTATTTCGTTCTGCAACTGCCTTGGGCTCACATCTCCCATCAATGGCCAATGCAAGAGCCATGGTTGCTGGTACAGGTAAATTCTTTTTCCTTTTGGCTCACTTATGGAAGGTTTAATGATAAACCTAGGGGTGGCAAAATGGGACACTGTAATTTACTCTAGAAATTATATTGTTAAAATGTTTTACCTGCTCAAAAGTACATTTAATAATAGAAGGGTTAAGCTTTTCATGAACACTTTGGTTTTAGGCTCTGAACCGGAAGATGACGGTCTTGATTCACGTGATCACTGGAAACGAGTTATGCAAGGCCATGCTGGAGCTAATTTGGTGAGTCAAATGTCAATACTAAACAGTCTCATGTTATATTCTGGTTTGAAGTAGCAATTTGGAACATTTTGCTCATTTCTGCTATCAAATGCAACTATTACTAAGAGGCTAATGTGTATGGATGTAGGTACCTCTTGTAGCATCAAATCGCATAGGTAAAGAGGTCATTGAGACAGAACATGGTAAAAGTGCAATCACATTCTACGGCAACTCCTTTATAGCAGGTATGCAAAATTCTAATCATTGCTCTGAACCTACAACTGTGGTTGGTTATTACTAGAGGTGGATAAATAACATGTTTGAAATTATAAAACTTTACATGTTCGACCTGTTGGAGACTTGGAGATAATACAACTCCTAGATAAGCCCAAGTGGGATATGTAATTGTTTCTTTTTTGATAAATTGTAGGTAGTGATGAAGCATGCTCAGAATGTTGCACAGCAGTAGTTAAAACCCGTTCAACCTTATCCGCCTGGTCATGCATGGGTGCACGTCGTCGTCCAGTTGGCAATGCACCAACTGATGATTTTTCTGAAACTTCCCTCGTACTCGAAAAGCATGCTGATTCTTACATCAGACAACATGCTACAATAAATAACCCCAAAGTGTATGTTTTTAGTCATTAAGTTATAAGGAAAAAAAGAAAAAAGGAAAAAGAAAGAAAAAAAAAAGAAAAAGAAAAAAAAAGAAAAAAAAAATAATAATAATAAGAAAACAAGAAAAACCTGAGGTTTTTGGTGGGTTGTGGGAGGAGTGGTCATGTTATATGGACCTTGTACATGAAATTCTTAGCTTAAATGGAGGAGACACAGAGCTTTTGATGGACATACGATGGTCTGCGGTTCTGATCTTAATAGTGGTTTTGAAGACGGTTAGTTTCTTTGAATGAACTTAAATTTTGAAGACGGTTAGTTTCTTTGAATGAACTTAACACGGGTCAAAATGTGTGATTCTCTTTTTAGTCCGTTTTATACTTGGTCAATGTTATTTTTTGTTCTTCAGGTGGAAGAAATATACCGAGGATATGCCTAAAGAGCAGGCTATTTGGTTTCTTGAACCATATAATGAAAGCACATCAGGTTCTTCTGAGGAAGATATTAATTTTGATCGAAGATAAAAGTCACTATCTCTAAGATAAAAGTCACTATCTCTCAGTGTTGGTCACATCTCCCATTAATGGCCAATGGCAAGAGCCAAGGTTGCTGGAACAGGTAAATTCTTTTTCATTTTGATTCACGTATGGAAGGTTTAACTGTTTAATGATAAACCTAGGGGTGGCAAAATGGGACACTGTGTAATTTACTCTAGAAATTATATTGTTAAAATGTTTTACCTGCTCAAAAGTACATTTAATATTAGAAGGATTAAGCATTTCATGAACACTTTGGTTTTAGGCTCTGAACCGCAAGATGACAGTCTTGATTCACGTGATCACTGGAAACGAGTTATGCAAGGCCATGCTGGAGTTAATTTGGTGAGTCAAATGTCAATACTAAACAGTCTCAGGTTATATTCTGGTTTGAAGTAGCAATTTGGAATATTTTGCTCATTTCTGCTATCAAATGCAACTATTACTAAGAGGCTAATGTGTATGGTTGTAGGTACCTCTTGTAGCATCAAATCGCATAGGTAAAGAGGTCATTGAGACAGAACATGGTAAAAGTGCAATCACATTCTATGGCAACTCCTTTATAGCAGGTATGTAAAATTCTAATCATTGCTCTGAACCTACAACTGTGGTTGGTTATTACTAGAGGTGGATAAATAACCTGTTTGAAATTATAAAACTTTACGTTGTTCGACCTGTTGGAGACTTGGAGATAATACAACTCCTAGATAAGCCCAAGGGGGATATGTAATTGTTTATTTTTTGATAAATTGTAGGTAGTGATGAAGCTTGCTCAGAATGTTGCACAAGCAGTAGTTAGAACCCATTCAACCTTATCCGCCTGGTCATGCATGGGTGCACGTCGTCGTCTGGTTGGCAATGCACCAACTGATGAATTTTCTGAAACTTCCCTCATACTCGAAAGCATGCCGATTCTCTTACATAAGACAACTGGCTACAATAAATAACCCCAAAGTGTATGTTTTTAGAGTGGTTAAGTTATGAGGATAAAAAAAAAAGAAAAGAAAAAAAAAGGAAAAGAAAAAGAAAAAGAAAAAGAAAAAGAAAGAAAAGAAAAAAAAAGGAAAAAAAAAAGAAAAAAAAGAAAAATAAAAGAAGAAGAAAACNAGGGTTTTGATTATGGTTGCTATTGGATTAAAGGCTCTGCCATTAAGAAGATCGAAAAACTGTGATTTGTTAGCGGAATGCGATATGGTTAGGGAAGGTGATGGTTATAGCCGGGGTGGGGCTAGAAGGAATATGAGTCGGAAGTCGATGAAGAAAAGTAAAGGTGGGAGTTGGGTGGAGCTGCTGGTGATAGTTATGGGCAGGATGGTTATTGGGAGTATCAAGATGGGTCTGCTGCACCACATACATTGTTTTTGAGGTTTGTATGCTTATTTTTAATGGAATTTGAGTTCTTTTTAGTTTATTGTAGGATTGTGATTGTTTATTGAGACTGCTTGTGCTATTTGAGTTGAATTTTAATCCAGCTATAAGAAAATGTATTGTGTAACCAAATGTTATAGTCATATAAGCAGCTGCTTTTTTTTTTTTTTTTGGGTGTTTGGCAAGTTTGCCTATTTACAGATTTGAGAGTAAAATAATGAGAAGCTGGTAAGTTTGAAAGGGTATTTATGGATTGTTTATTAGTGATTATTTGCTTATTCTGTGCATTTAAAGCTGATAAGCAATCATACACACTCTTTATACCTGCTTATTTGTAAAGGAGACGAGCATTTAAAAACGCAGTGGATCCAAACACATAAATCTGCTATTTTTTTAACGATAAGTATTAAGTAGATGAGCAATCCCAAGCACCCTGTTAGCAACTCTCAAGCTGCTTGTTATCACTATTAATTAAGTAGATGATTACAAGCAGTTTAGTTTCTATCCAAACACTCAAAATTGCTTATATGTTGTATCAAAACGCAATAAGCAGCTTTAATAAGCAATCCCAAACACTCCTGTAATTGTAGTAATGGCTTCTTACGAAGGTGGTTTGTGTGTGTGTTGTGATGTCACAGACAGCAAGTTGATCCGGAAACAGCAAAATACTTCTCAGAAATTTCAAATGTAATTGAAGGTGCCAAAAATATGGAGGAACGGTCATCTCTATATGTGGAAACGCATTGGAAGAAATACGTGGGAAACAAGTTGAACTTGCAACCGATTACATCATAAGTCACACATTACAGTCACTTCTTCAAGGGTGTGCTTTAGATCAACTTTGTAACTTTCTTCAAAACTGTTCAAAAGATTTCCCTCGTATTTCAATAGATAAATCCGGATCTCATGTAGTTGAAACAGCTCTCAAATCTTTAGCCGCACATCTTCAAGAAGGTGGAGACCAATCTCTTATTGAAGTCACTTTGAATGATATATGTCAGGCAATTTTTGCCAATCCTGTTGAGGTTATGACCAACTGTCATGGATCTCATGTTCTTCGAAGTCTTTTGTGTCTTTCTAAAGGGGTGCCGTTAGATTCATCAGACTTTCATTCCAAGAAGTCACCTGCTGTTCTCGCACAACGGTTAAATCTGAAGCCCTCTCGGTTGGATGGGAGTGGATTCCACGGGACGCAGATGGGATTCCTGATATATTAAAGTTTCTTGTGGCGGAGATTCTTAAAGCTGCTAGAAAAGATATTGAAATTTTGCAATTTGATCAATATGGTAACTTAGTTCTAGACTGCTTTGAAGTTGTTGGTTGGATATGAGGAGTTATCACATGCGGTTCCGGTTATTTTAGGCTGCAAAGGGAATCTCATAGACAGCAATGCTGCCAAAAAACTTTTAGGTTTAATGAAAGAAGCTGCGTTCAGCCATTTAATGG
>LBNU01001825.1:31467-43182 GCA_014162995.1 Artemisia annua | reverse complement strand
AAATATAGGAAACCAAAGTCTAGAGCCACGAGATAACATAAAAGATCTCTTAGGAACACAAAAATCTTCTACACTAAGTGTCTTGCATCATTGGACACTAAGTGTAAATTATCGAGTCCTTCGCAGATCTTAGCAATCTGCCTTGAACGTTTATGAGGGATATACTTAGGTATTTCTCGAATGATTTAACGGAAATCCTGCCAGGGTCAACATCAAACAGCCCTGACAGCAGGTCACTTCGGTGATTCCTTGTGGATTACGCTTAGTGTGTTCGATGGTTTCAAACGGTCTACAGTCGTGGGGTGATCTCCAGCGACTCACCTAATCGTGGGTGTGTGTATGCATGTCTGTGTAAGCCCTCTAGGGGGTATCCGATTAGGGACGGCCTTGGTAAGGATTAGAAGGAGTCTTCACACTATGCTGTTGACGAATTCTAACTCCAAACCTATAAGTACCGGATGTTTTATTGCTAACTGTTTCATTTCAGGCACAACAACCATCCTGAACACCGGCTTCCACATGCTCATACTTACATCTCAACAAGATGAAAGCTCTCATGAAAGATTGAAGCAACATGAATGCCAAAGGTAGATTCCATGCCAAAAAGAATCTACAAAGTGATAAAGACAAACGATCTTAAGCAACACACCGTCTAAAGAAGGATTCTACGTCTACACAAAGAATCTTCACATATGAAAAGAGAGCTCCTCACTTATGAAAGTTTCAACCGTCAAAGGTGTATGAGCATGTCGAAACGATGCAGATCCACTGGAGTCAAAGAATGTGACGAATGGCAGATTACCACAGCAGATTGATCACTATCTCGTCAACAACAAAGAACAATGAACACCCATTCTATCTGGGGAAGATTGTTAAGAACTAAGAACGATGAATCATTTCTACATAATCATTTTTGAAGACGTCCAAAGCTATGAATGCTACAACTGAAGTGCAAAGACAGAAGACGTGAAGCAACCTCAAATGACCGTGACTAACATCACTTCTTCAACAACCGATCCTTAGGGGGAGATTGTTAGAACCTAAGTTTTCAACGTTTAAGTCAAGTATCGGTTATTTCAACATTTGTAATAGGTTGCTAAGTTAATTAATCTTGTAATGTTTAAGGATGAGTCCAATACTCGTCCAATGGGCTTTAGGCCCATACGTTTAAGAGAAAGGAAGGAGAAGGGATGTTGCCCTAGCTCCTCTCCTATAAATAGGACATCATGTAAACCCTTTCTCTTGTTGGTTATTTCATTTACATAAGGAAACTCTTGAACTTTTATTCTTCATATTTGATCTAATCAACCAAACTCTATTTCTCATCTCATTTCTATCAAATCTATACTTGTGTTTACAATATGGTGACCTAACAGGATGATACTAAAGAGCAAGAAATTCCTCTACAGCAACAGCTTGATACAGATCAACCAAGGCAAAAAGATTTCACTGCTGCAACAAACATTCCCACTGCTGATTCAATTCCCACTGAAGTTCACATCACCACTGCAGAGCAAATGGTTCCCACTGCCAGTCAGACCATTACTACTGCAGAGGAAGAAATTGAGAGAATTAGAAAAGAAAAGGGTAAAGCAGTACTGCAGAGTGAAGAGCAACCAAAAATGAAAGTTAATAGAAGAGTACAAGCTCAAGTTGATCATGATGCTGAAGTTGCCAGAAAGATTAGAGAAGATGAAGTTGCAGACTTCATGGAGGCTAAAAGATTGGACAGATTGGAAACCACTGCTCCTATGGATGTAAATCCAATTTCTACTGTTCCACCTACAATTCTGAGAGAGAAGAATCAAGATTTTACATAGGTACCTACAGCTGATGAAGTTGAATTCTTGGTTAAGCATGATCCAGTAATCAAGAGAAAAGCAACTGACCTTATTGCAGATATGACTTTAACTGAGGAACAAAGAACTGCTCAGTTGAAAGATTTTATTGAGATGAAGAACAGACAAGCACTTCAAGAAGCAATTGATTCAGTCAGAAAGGGTCAAAAGAAACCAAGACAACCAACTAAGGCACAAGTTATTTCATGGATGAAGATTTACTGTTGTAATGTTGGTGGTTGGAAAATGCATTAATTCAAAGGAATGACCCATGATCAGGTTGAAGGTGTCTACTACAGAGTTAAGAGGCAAAATCTTGATTTTATTCCTATGAACTCTGAAGAAGAAGAAAGAAGATTTCCTCACCTGAAGAGAAAGGCTAAAGATACAGAACCTCAGACTCAAAAGAAGACAAGATTTGTTGAACAACAAAAGGTTCAGTATGAGAAATTCACAGAAGAGCAGTTGACTGATATGATCTTGATAGAAGAAGAAGATTTTTATCCAGACCCACTGCAAGTCAGACATCCTATCATTGATTGGGAAGTTTACACAGCTAGCAACTTTGCTTCAACATGGAAAATTACAAGGCTAGGTGGTGAAACTTCTTCATTCATTCAGTTTGAAGAACTTATCAAAGCATGTGACAGAGATGATCTTGATTCACTGTGGAGATTGGTTCAAGAAAGGTTTGATGCTGGCAATCTTAAAGATGTGAAGGAAATGCAGTTATGGGTTGATCTAAGAAGGCTCTATGAACCAAACATGACTGACAACTTTTGGATGTTTGAAGCTATAGGTATGGAAACTACATGGACTTATTATGACTCATGTGAAGTTCATCATGTTTATACAAAAGCTAGAGTGGATGCTTTTGTTTGCTGAGAAAGAATATCCACTTAGAGCTGGAACTCTTACTTCAATGTTGTCAACACAAATAAGAGTCCATGAAGATACTGAGAAAGTAAGAGCATTGATAAAAAGGATTCAAGAACAATGTTCAAGAGCTATTCAAGCATTAAGAAGATAGTGAAGTGTTTGGAAGAATTCCCAAATCCTAAGAGATGATGCAGATTGAAGAAACTTATTGATTTGCAGAGAAATCATAAGTTTAGGGGAGGATTGTTGGGAATAAATCATAAGTTTAGCTTAGAAAAATTTAAATTTCACACTTAGGATTCATATTTGCGTTTTTTTTATTTACGTTTTATTTCACGTTTATTAATTCATATTTGCGTTTTTTTTATTTACGTGTGCCTCAATTACTTGCTTTACTTTCTTACGTGTTTATTTGTGTGTTTATTTGTGTGTTTATTTGTTTACCTTTAGTTAATTCATCATCTTATCACTTTTCGCTACACGTTTTACGATCCGGAAATCGATATTCCATTTAACCTTCGCACGGACTACGACCCGGGAATTTCTTATTTGTTGAGAAATTACTTGGATATATACTATACTATTTACGACACATCAATAACTATCCCCTTATTCCTAAAAACAGGTAATTTAGGAGGACGGACTTGTTCTGCCATTAATCCTTTACCCTTATCCATGGTTTTCTTAACTGTATTACTATCATCACTGTCTGGACTTTTACACTTACCAAACAACTTATGCTTAATACTAGGGTTTGGGCTGCCTTTTTCTCCAACAACTTACGCCTAACAGGGCTGACAACTAGATCCCTAAGATGGGTATCCTCATCATCATCCACACTATTCACTACAACATGATCATCAACCACATTTTCTACAACTACTTTCTTATTAGGTGTTCTTAACTTTTCTAGTGTATAATGTGTTTGTTCATCTTTGTTGGGAATAAAGCTAACAGTTACAACTGATAAGCTTGTGGAAGACACTGCTAAAGAATGCACTAGCAGTGGAAACACATTACCACTGCTAGTACATATTATTACCACTGCTGTTAGGATAACTGTTATGTATTCGAATATAGAAAAGATCATGTATATTCTATTTTATTAGTTTATCTTTATCTTGTAAAGGACTCCTTGTGATATAAAAGGAAGTCCTAGGTCATTGTTATAGGTACGTATCAACATTAGAAAGCTTCAAGGTGTAACCCTAGTGATAGCTAAGATCACTCGTATTATTCTCAATAATATTGAAGCTTTGGTGTTAAACTTACAACTGTTCTCACTTGCATTACATCATACAATAAACATTCTAAGTATTGTTAAGTATATTTCGCGTGCTTAATAATATAACTGAAAGTATCACTCTAACACAAGGCGTGTATTTAGATCCTACAATCTTCTTCAGCCCATTCAATTAGTTCATCAACACTCATATTAGAGGCATCTTTTACCATAATTTCATGAATCCTCAACCTAGATGTCTCCCCATCCCCCTCATATTGTTCCATGCAAAGGTTTTTAAAATAATACTCAGCCAAGTTTTGGTAAACATGAGTCAAATATACGTCTAACTTCCCATATGATTCAGCAAATGTATACATTGAATCAAAATCAACATCAGTTTCTACAATTTTCAATCCTACTTCTAGGTCACATCCTGGTAAGCAGAAATACAAACCACAAAATCCGTCTGTCCTAGCAGTAAGATTCTCACACAAACCCTTATAATCGAATTTCTTATCCTTATAAATCCTGAACTCATTAACTAACCCGTTTTCATACCTTAGTGGATTGCAAATAAAAAACACCATCGTGGTGCACATCAAACAACCATGCATCAGACCTAGGTGCCGGTGCCATCCTTTCAAAAAAGTTTAATGAAAAAAGTTATAAAAACCCTAATCCGTACAAAATAATAAACATTAAATAAAAAAAATTCACATAGGGGACAAAGAGAATATAGCAATTCATACCTTATGCACCAATCAATTGCATTGATTTATTGAAAACGACAATCAATTGTTAAGGTTATAAAATTAGGGTTTGTCGGGGAGAAAGGGGGAAAAGTGAGAGAGAAATGTGGTCCACAAATGAGAGATAATGTGGTGTGGTCCAGGGTATATCTGTTTTGTTTACACACGTGGAAATAACAGCGTGTAAAATAATTACACACGTGGAAATGTTTCTTAGACAAAATGGTTGTTGAAACCGGCAACTTACCAAACAAGTAAATCACTACACTCAATGAACGGATTTTGCAAGTTAATAGACATATTGGGAAAAAAAAGAAAGCTATATACAATGGTAAAAAATGGCAAGTTAAATACATTTTCAGGTAATTTGCCCTATTTTGTTTCACTGTATTAGATCCCCGCCCTATTCTATCAGGCATGTTTTTTCATCACAACACGATGTGCATCACATAAAATCGATCCGTAACACCAAAAATTTGATGCCCTGGGCGGTCGCCCAGCTCGCACCAAGTTTACGTACAATCACCACAGCCCAAGCAAAAAATCCAAATTCATCTCTTGTTCGTAACTACAACATCATGAGGTTGGAAATGTTAGTAAACAAACAAAGAAAATATCTTTACAATGAAAACAAAACTAACACTTTTTGGTATTTTGTTTCACATACAACCACACCAACAACCTTCACCCATTGACCATCTCTAACCCGTGCTCGTCACAACAATAAGAAAGAGTAGAAAGTTAAAATATAAAAACATCTTACCATTGAAGACCTTATGATGCTACCACCATCTTTCTCACTTAGTTGCTCCACTACCGCGAGTAGTAGAATAAGTTATGCCCACCAAATGAACGCTAACACATACACAAACACACATAAAAAATGTAAAGCTAAGAAAACGAAACAGCGAGCTTAATGTTTTGGAGGAGAAACTGTGGTTCTGAGTGCACTTACTAGCTTAACTCCTCGTAATAACTTAGAACAATCTTTCAAGGTGCAATGTGCGCTTGTGTACGTATCATTATATATATGCAGTAGGCTAATGATTACATGAAGCATTCATTGGTGAGCAAATGAGAAGACTCGGTGAGCAAATGAAAAATGTAAAAACTTGAAAAGACTTGGTGACTCTAATTATCATTTATTGCAAGTTAATGCATATAAGCAGTCCAAAAGAACGTGTATATTGGTTTCATAATAAACGAAATATCTCATTTATGTATTGGTTTCATGAAGCTTTAAAAGATCTTAAAAGCTTCAAAATAAGCTCTGCATGTACTAAATTCATTAGCTAAAACTACATATTTGAGTTTCTTAGCTTGTAACATTAATGCTCACATTCAATAGGAGGAACTCATTCTTTATATATATATATATATATATAGATTTTCTTGAACCTTGAATAAACAATAGAAGTGTCATTACAACTTTAGGGAAAAAATGAATGTTTTCATATGCATTATGGTTCAAAGAAACTACCATACGTATGAAACCAACATTCTTAGACTAATAAGCTATTAATCCTTTATTATAGGAACTACAAACACAACGAAGCTAAGAAACAAACTGGAAGGAAATAATGCAAAAACAATGCTAAAAATACCCTAATACTATCACGTACTAGAATTTACATTTATAAGAACTAAAACATGTCCATAAATGTCTTCATCATCTTCATCCTCGTCAAATAGTTGTTACAACCTTCTTTTTCCAGTTATTTTGATGGGGGTATGTTCTTTCTCTTACCCCTAAGCTTGGGTGCATCATCATCAAGAATTTCGTCACCAACAATTTCATCAACAACATTTGCCTGCATTCGACACAAATACATTAAGTAATATGTTAAGTGAAGTAAGCAATGTTACATTAAGTGCAATGTTACATTAACAAGGGGTGTTGCATTTTGTTCTTCATTTGGTCTTTCATCACCAACAATAGCAGCAGCTGGGATAATATCATTGTTGTTGTTATCTTTGTTACCTTCTTCCTAGTCAAAAAGATCCTAAAAACATAAAACAAATCTTTTTTAATGAAAGTTAAGATACATACCACATATTCAAGATTAACATTCGTACCACCTCGTCATCTGAATCTTCGATAATAACGACAGCATCCCACTTCCAGTTCAGCAGGTTGTTTTCACGTTTACGTTGTTTCATCGCCATAGGTAAATTAAGGTCGAAAGGTAGTGCCTGAAAAGTTAAGAAAATCAATATAAGTTTCACAACATATAAAAATTAAAGGGAATAAATATAATGAAGGCAACCTGGTTTTGATTGTTTGCCATGTTTTCTTGAAGTGAAAGGATTATATTAAGTATGTAGTGTGAGTGTGAATAAAGCAGTGAAGGTATTATCACTTATACAGTGATTTCTAGAGCAAAATGATCCCACTTTATGATTTGAAATGCACATTTTTTTTAGAGTTAGTTAAAAGTAGATGCGAATATTATATTTGTACTTATTCTAAAATACTTTTATAAAACATCGGGAAAATAAGGAATGACTGTCACATGGGAAACATCCAAAAATCTGGGATTAATTTGTGTGGTCAAGATGAGTTAATAAAGTGATCATGTGGTTTCAAGACTATGACAGGTCATATTTTTTTCTCACTGTAGCGTCGGCAATAGATAAGTAGAATAAAAAACAAATACTTTTTCACATGGAGCCCACAATCAAACGTTCCCTGCTTGGTGAGTAACTCACCATACGTAACTTTTTTTTGCAACTCACGCGTGACTTGGACATCAGGAATGAGACTTACACCTGTGAGTCAAAACTTTCCCGCTCCATTTAGACTTATGAGCTGTTTAATAAAACGGGATAATTTAGCGCTGAATGAATCTCCATTTAGACTTATGCGTTGTTTAATAAAACTGAATAATTTAGCGCCGAATGAATCTATGCTTTTAAATAATTCAAAGGTGTTGACTGAACATGTTTCTGGTAACTGTTTGATAAAATTCTGAGTGTCTCTTCTGTATAAGAAAAAATAGCTGCCGTATTTGAGTTGGGGGTGTTACAGAATGGTATCAGAGCCAACGTTTATAGAGAACGAGCTCGCACTCGACTATAAACTTTTTCCTGGAGTCAAAATGTTTTGAGACAGAAAGCCGCCAGCTCTTCATGCCACTTCGCGCCCTGGGATTTATTTAAACTTTACATATACATGCTTTGATATTATGGTTTGGTTTGGAACTTCTCCACTATTATGCTTTGGCTTATAAAATGTTTTCCGCGAAAATTTGGCTAGTGTTTTTACACCTTCCCTATGCTCTTGTAGAGTATAATGTCTGCCCCAGTCCCACCAGTTTTTGACCCATTGCTATTTGGAGACGAGGTTGAGTTAGATATTGATGTTGGTTTGGACGATGAGGTAGGTTTAGAGGATGATGTTGGTTTGGACGATGAGGTAGGTGTAGATGATGAAGTTGGTATTGATGATGATGATGAGGATGATAGTGATGATGATGAGGAGGAGGATGACGAGGAGTTTATGGATGAGGATCAGGATGTTCCTCCTATGCCACCTTCGCTTGTGATTTCGGATGTGACTTACGAGTCGGATATGTCTGAGGCATTAGGATATGCGCTTGAGACTGTGGTTCCGACGATGTATGAGATTGGTGAGTCTTCGACAACAGCTTGTGTTACTCCGTCAGAGCTCAGAGCTTCGATGAGTCATTTGAGGCGGGATATAGCGTGGTGTAGGAATAGCTATAGGAATATCACTCGGCGTTTGAGGTTGCAGGATTGAGACGAGAGGTGCAGGATGATAGGAGAGCAGCAGGAGAGATGTATATGGAGCATCAGAGGCAGAGTGAGAGGTTGAGTTCGTTGGAGCGGTCGAGCGCTAAGTTGCAAGAGCGTTTAGATTTGCTAGATGAGAGGATGATTGGGATGGACAAGATGGTAGAGCAGTTGACTATGAGAGAGGTGTTTCTTGATATGGACAGCAATCGACACTATAATAGCATTCAGTCATTATGGGATGAGCTTCATGCTCTGCAGTGGCAGATGTACTACGACAGGATGGCTAGCTTCAGATTTAGCGACAGTGTTGACGTGATGGCTGTGTATGGAGATCGTTCGAGAGGGCAGTGATTGGCCATTCATAGTTGTTAGTATCTTTGATAGTAGTTTACCTAGTACGTGTAGACTGGAAAGTTCAGTTAATAGATTTTGTTGGAAACTTGTACTTGTTTTGCATATCTTGTAAGACCAATGTCAAGTATGAAATCTATGATGTATTATGATGATAAACTATTATTGATGTTGACTTATGCTATGTTATGTCTTTTCTTTTTGTGGTGTTGTTTATTTTGCGCTATGATTCTGACACATTGATCAAATACTTACAAAGGTTGTGATTGTATTGATTAATAGAATTATGCCTCCTAGGAAGATGACCCCAGCTGCCGTTCAGCAGATGATTGATGAAGGGATTGCAGCAGCGCTTGCCGGGCAAGCAGGTGTTCCTCAAAATGTTGGATAGGCTGGAGTTCAAGTGGTTCCCAACAACCATTTCTGTACTTTTAAGGAGTTCATGGATTGTAAGCCTACTACCTTCAAGGGAACTGAAGGAGCTGTTGGATTGACTCAGTGGTTTGAGAAGATGGAGTCAGTGTTTCAAAGGAGCAACTGTACTGAGAGCAATAGGGTGAAGTATGCAACGGGTACATTGTTGGAGCATGCCTTGTCATGGTGGAATGCTTATGCTCAAGAGAAAGGAATGGAGAATGCTTTTAGTACTTCGTGGGATGATTTCAAGAAGGCCATGGTTAAGAAGTATTCTTCTCGTAGCGATTTGAGGAAGTTGGATACCGAGTTTTACTACTTGGCTGTGAAGGGTTATGATCTTGCTACGTATGTGCGTCATTTTCAGGAGTTGAAAGTGTTTTGTGCTCACATGGTGCCAGATAATGAGAAGTTACTTGAAAAGTTCATTGGAGGATTACCCGCAAGTATCCAAGGACATGTGACATCGTAAAATGGTGAGACTTTGGATGATACTATTAACATGGCTGAGCGCCTTATGGAAATCACTTTGACAACAAGAGGAAATGGGAAGATAACAGAAGGAACAACAACTTCAACCACCAAAACAACAACAACAATCAGTATCGTAAAAACAATCACCACCACCAACAGAATAGGAGACAAGAGACTGTTAAAGCTTTTGTGGCCGCACCAGCACAAGGAGGAGTGAATGCTGGGCAGCAAACTCGTTGTGGCAAGTGTCAGCAGCACCATACTGGGCCGTGTGCTGTGAGGTGTATGAAGTGTCAGAAAGTTGGTCATATTGCAAGGTTTTGTAAAAGCAAGGTTGTGGCAACAGGAGCGAATGCTCAGCCTGTGGTTACTTGTTTTGAATGTGGAGAGCGTGGACACTATAGGAGCCATTGCCCAAAGAATGCTGGACAAGGAAATGGAAATGCTCGAGGTAGAGTGTATGTGATGGGGAATGGAGAGCAACACCAAGATCCGAATGTTGTCACTGGTACGTTTCTTCTCAACAACCGTCATGTTAGAATTTTGTTTGATTCGGGTACCGATATGAGTTTTGTATCTTCTAAGATTGCGCCGTTACTCCGGCTTACCCCAACCCCATTAGGTGTCAGCTATAGCATTGAGTTAGCTAATGGTAACATAGTTGATACCCGTACTGTGATCCGTGGCTGTACCCTTAACCTTTTAGACCACCCGTTTAGTATTGATTTGATGCCGATTGAGCTTGGGAGTTTCGACGTAGTGATTGGGATGGATTGGTTATCCAAGCATCAAGCGAGTATTGTTTGTGGAGAACGAGTTGTTCATATCCCTCTTAATGGTGAGATTTTGATTGTTCGAGGCGATAGGAGTGGAACTCGCCTGAATATCATTTCGTGTATCAAAACCATGAAATACATCGAGAAAGGATATCACGCATTCGTAGCACATGTGGCTAAGAAGGAGTCGGGAGAGAAGCGACTCAAGGATGTTCCTGTAGTGCGTGATTTTCCTGAAGTATTTCCTGAAGACTTGCCGGGACTTCCGCCAGCTCGACAAGTGGAGTTTCGCATCGATTTAGTTCCAGGAGCCGCACCTGTTGCGCGCGCACCGTATCGACTAGCACCGTCAGAGATGGAGGAATTGTCCAAGCAATTGCAAGAATTGCTGGATAAAGGATTCATTCGACCTAGTTCTTCGCCCTGGGGAGCTCCGGTATTGTTTGTGAAGAAGAAGGATGGATCGTTCAGGATGTGTATTGATTACCGTGAGTTGAACAAGTTAACGGTGAAGAACCGCTACCCGTTACCAAGGATTGATGATCTGTTTGATCAGTTGCAAGGATCGAGTTACTACTCTAAGATACACCTGAGGTCCGGTTATCACCAACTCAGAGTTCGGGAAGAGGATATTCCCAAGACAGCGTTCAGGACCGAGTATGCAAGCCTTATTTTGATAAGTTTGTGATAGTCTTCATCAACGACATCTTGATTTACTCCAAGAGTGAGGAAGAACATAAGCGACATTTGGCGACGATTCTCCAGTTGCTCAAGGACGAGCAGTTGTACGCGAAATTCTCTAAGTACGAATTTTGGATTCGCAAGGTACAATTTTTGGGTCATGTGATTGATAGTGAAGGATTACATGTGGATCCCACTAAGATTGAGGCTATTGAGAAATGGGCGACGCCTGTTAATGCCACAGAAATTCGTCAATTTCTAGGATTGGCCGGGTATTACAGGGGATTCATCGAGGGATTCTCCAAGATATCCAAACCGTTGACTGCGTTGACTCACAAGGATAAGAAGTATGAATGGGGGGAGGAAGAAGAGAAATCATTTCAGATTTTGAAGCAGAAGCTTTGTAGTGCACCGATATTGGCTTTGCCAGATGGAGTGGAGGATTTTGTGGTTTATTGTGATGCTTCGTATCAAGGATTAGGAGCAGTTTTGATGCAACGAGGGAAGGTTATGGCTTATGCTTCCCGACAGCTTAAGACTCATTAGGAGAAGTGTACCACTCATGATTTGGA
>LBNU01001824.1:68547-83480 GCA_014162995.1 Artemisia annua | reverse complement strand
TAGTTTACTCGTGCAACAACCAAAGAAAAAGACTTGTATTCGGTTTTAAGTAAAGCAAGTAGCACGTATCCCCCTCACAGGGTTTGTAAAGCATTTAGAGTGAAAAGTTTTAAAAAGATGTGAGGGTACGAAACTCACCTGGGTTAGGGAATTCTAACTAGTGTAAAGAGTGACTCGGAAACTAGATTGTCTTACTCACGTATCCTGATGTTGTTGTTGTTGTGGTAGATATATGTCAAGCTTTAGTTGTTTAGTTTATGTTTCTTAAGTAATTATTCTTAGGGTTTTTAGAGTTTTAGATATAACATAACACCGTTCAGGCCATCACAATTCAGGAGTATAAGACTCCTCACATGGAGCTCCCTAATATTGTATTATGTTATCAACATAATACCGTTCGGGCCATCATAATTCAGAAGTTAATACTCCTAACATGAAGCTCCTTACTATTGAGTCATGTTGTTATTAGGGTTTAGTTATAACATAACACCGTTCGGGCCATCATAATTCAGAAGTATATGCAATAATCGTTTGAGGAGTCAGGGCACTTTAAATCGTAAACCCAACAAACTCGTCAGAACGAAATATCCACATAGTACTCCTCACATGAAGCTCCCTAGTATTGTGTTATACTTCTAACTAAAAATAGGTTTGCTGTATATATGAAATAGTTTACTTAATACCCTTTAAGTTTAGTATATTTACCAAATCTACCCTAGACTTATAATACTTATAATACTTAGGTTTATAACTATCTAGACTTAACACTATTAGTCCCTATACTTATATATTTTAGAAAAATGACAGAAATGACCCTTGCACTTATAATTTTTCTATATTCACCCTTTATACCCTTATCTTTATAACTTCTGCGAAACTAGTCCGTTTAAGTTTATAACTTTTTAACTTTTTATCCTAGGGTTTTATAACTTTGAAAAAAGGGTCCTTATACTTATAACTTCTAAGAAATGTCAAAAAATAGTCCCTAGACTCTATAATTTTTGAAAATTACCATATATACCCCTATGCATGGAAAACATTGCAAAACTAGTCCTAATTCCATGCAAACTATATTTTTATGAAACAAAAAGGTTTCCTAGCTTATGTTTAACTAATTTTAGCTTATCTAAGTTACCTAAGTCATATTTTAGCTTATGAAAAGGGCTTATAGTAAGAAAAAGGCAATTCGACTCTTTTTAGGGTTTTGAAATGAAAATTAACTAGTTCAGTGTTCAAGGTTTAGGCAAGGGATCCTATGGGTTCTAAGGCACCTAATATCTATCCTAGGACTAATCTAAAGCTAAAAGAACTAAAAGTAAAGGCTTACTTGGTTAGGGATGGGTTAACGAGGGGTTATATAGGGTTTATGGTTTTCTCGATAGAAATGTGACTCGACAAGGCCTCAAGGCTCACCTAGCTCGACTCCTAGGACTTCCAAGGACTTATCACGACCACTAGGACCATAGAATTTTTAGGTTTAAGAAGTGAAGAGGTGTGATTTAAATGGAAGGGAGGTCGAGGGTATTTATAGTGCAACGAAAAGTAGCGACCGAGAAATGGAAGAAGGAGGTGTCGAGGAGGGGGGAGGTGAGTAAGCTGAGCTAGGGGGAGGTCGTGGCAGGTCTAGGGTGTGACGAGGAGGAGCTAGGGAGGTCTATAGGCGATTATGGAGTCGGTTTAGGGTTGATGTGGTGGAAATGGGTCGAGAGGTTGAAGGTGGTTACAAGTAGGTGATGCACCTACTTTCTTGGGTGCTTGTAAGGTGCTATGGTGTTAGGTTGGTATAAGGGAGGTGCTAGGGTGCTTGGTTATAAGATTTGAGGTACTATAGTAGCCTAGTTCTAAGGTTTATGTCTATTTCTAACCTAGTTATGCATAGAGTGAGTTTAGGGTTTTGCCTAGGGTTTAGTGCCTAAGTTAGGTTCCTAAGAGTGTTTAGTGACTAATCCTAAGGCCTAATGGGTTTATACTAAGTGGTGGTAACTTATGGGAAAGATTTGGGAAGGTTTGACCTAGTTTTCGGGAATTTATATCCTAGTCATGGTTTTGTGCCTAAGGGACTTGTACCTAAGTTCTAATGGGTTGTAGTAGTGCCTAAGGGTCCTAAGGTATCCTAATGTTCCTAAGGTAACTCATACTTAAGCCTTGGACACTTTCAAACTAATTTAACTAAGCATATAGGGTTTAGTAAGCACATAGACCTAATTAGGGTTTGTTTAGGGTTTATTGTGGTGTTGTGGTAAGTTTAGTGTGTTAGATTGGTAAATTACTTATTATGGTGTTGTTGTGATCTTATGCTTGACATACCAGAGGTTTGTAGGGTGTGAGTGTTGAGTTATTTGGCTTGTGAGGATACGTGGGCAAGTCTAGAGAGTCATGCAAGTAATGAATGCACATAAAAAATCAAAAATTTACCTGTGAAATACCTACTATAGGTATTTGTAATGGGAATGATAGTGATGAGATTTGTGGGTTGTTACAGTCTTACCCCCTTAGAAGAAATCTTGTCCCGAGATTTTGATAAACTTAGGAGTAGGGGAAAGAATGAGTCGAGAAAGATAAAAGAAAAGGAAATAGTTGTGCAAACGGAGCAGGAATTGTTTGTACATGTGCCAGATACTTGGTCTCATTTGTTTATATCTCATTACTTACAAGTAATGGCGTCCCAATCCTTGTAAGCAAGAGCTTATAAATTCATGATCCATTCGAGTTATAACTTTCTTCTTAAAATGAAAAAAGCATCCTAATTCATTTTATAGAATAGTCATCAAAAATCGTCCTTAAGTAGTATCGGCGGAAAACGGAAAGAGTGAGCCATATTTAAGGAAGTGTGGGTCAAGAGTGTTTTGGAGACAAGTTCGACAAAGACAAGTTTAAGCCATGGTAGAGACAAGTTCAAGCCATGGTAGAGACAAGTTCTAGTCATGGTGGTTAGTTCTACAACCTTTCTTTTGAGCAACTAATCACCTGGTAGTTATACCATGTTATGACTAGTGTGACGGGCGTTATCTCATTCTTGCAACCTTTGCTAGGCGAGATAATGTAATACCATAGTCGATCATAATGAGGATTAAAGTTCGGCATAGATATTCTTACAAGATCTAACTAATAGAATCTTGCGATATGACGAGAAATACGTCCTAATTCTTAGAACCTTGTAGGATGGGGTGGAGAGAGAATATAGAGAAGCAAAAATAGAGTGAAAAATGACGGAGGAACGGAAAGAAATGAAAAAGGAGTTAAAAGAAGGATTGAAAGTGGAAGGATGAATTTTTATGGGAGAGAGTGAAAAGGAAAGAAGGCAAGGGATGAAATAGGAAGGTATGAAGTAATAACGTAGGAGTGAGTTTAAACGGAAGAGTAGGATTAAACGGTAGAGTAAAAAGGTGGGAGAATAAAATTTTGAAATGGAGGGAGTGGAAAAAGGCGGGAGAGTGAAATTTGAATGAAAGGATGTGGGGAAACGGAAGGGTAGGGTTTAAATTGGAAGGATAAGATTAAACGAAGGAGTAAAAGTATAGGATACCTGTAAAGATAGTATGCTAAAGGAATTTTAAGATTTACTAGATTCCTCCAAGTTTTTGTTTTTCCCCCTAAGATTCTTCTAGTTTTTCTTAACTTGTCCTAAACTTCTAAAGGTGATGTGTTTGGTTCCAAGGAAGTAGAGGGTTCTAAAGTGGGAGTAGGTTTAAGTGGTTTCTTTCCTAAGGTTTTACTAGGAGTGTTACTATTCCTAGGTAAGGTTTCGGGTTTTCTCTTTTGTTTTAAGTTGTCTATTACTACGAGTATCACTATTATTATAAGTATTACTATTCCTAGGTACTTGAAACCAGTTAGAGTAGTATCCATGTTATCTTCTAAGTGTAATTCCTAATGTGTTTCCTAAGAAATATCAAATCCTAAGATGTAATCTAATATCCTCAATTATCTTATCTCTAGTTATAGATAATAGTCTCAAGTTTTAGATCTAGGTTATAAATTTTTAGGGTAGGTCTGGGATGTCCTAATGGTGTACTATTCCTAAGGGTTTCTAAATCCTAGAAGTTTATATGAAAAATCCTAAAGGTTAATTACTAGGTCTAGGTGATCTATATCCTTAAAATAGTCTATTCCTATAGGGTAGAAGCTTGCTTATGTACCTTTACTGGTAGAAGCTTAATGTGTCTAACCTAAACTAGAGGTTTAATAGTTTAGGGTGGAGGTTTACTATTTAATCCTAAAATCTAACCTATGTTCTAATCCTAATGTCCTTAATGAATTCTTATGTTGATCTATATCCTATCTTATAGGGATGTATTCCTAATTTTTCTATCTATCGGGGTAGGGATTTGGTTTCTAATCTATAAAACCTCAAAAATTCCTAATCTTATTTCCTATTTCCTTAAGGGTTTCTAACCTATTTTAGTGTCTAAGGTGTTCTATACTTAAGCTTATGTTTTTCTAGGGATATCCTAAAGTTATTTCTAACCTAGAGTATGGGAATCCTAAAGGGTATGGTTCGGGTTTTACTAAGAGGGAAGAGGGAAAACTAACTCGGGAATCATAGCAATCTAAGGAAGGGAAAAGGGAAAGGATAGGAATATGCTCATATATGATTGCCATATATTTGCATATAGGATAGTTAGGGGTAGATTCTCTAACTAGGGGAAGGATAGCTTAAGAAAGCTATGGGAGTAGTGAGGATTTAGAGATCGGAAGAGAAAGAATTCAGATCTCTATGGTGTAGAATAAAAATTCTCACCATTAATAGGGAAAGTGTTTGGAAAGGTTGAGTTTTAGGGAGGAGGGAGTATAAGGGAGACTTAAAACAGTTTTGAGATTCTATGTATCTAAGGCATCAGGGTGGTTTATCCTAAGTTTCTAGTGGTAGGGGTTCAAGGTTCGGGGTAGGTTATAACAAGTACCTAACTTGTCATAGTTTATGGGGTAGGTCTATATTCCTAGGGGTTACTATAGGGTTAGGGATGACCTAAGGTGGGGAGAGGCATTCCTAAATCTAGTTTATCTAAATTTTCCTAATCGAGGGGCACCAGGTAGTTTCTAAAGCCTAACTTATTTTATTGATTTCCTATTTTACATATCCTATAGGCACTAATTATTCTAAGGCATACTTCCTAGGGTTATAAAAGGCATATTATTTAGGGTTTTTCTAAGGTTTTCCTAATTCCAAGAGTTGGTATTTTCTAGGTTTGATTGATGATTTTTCTCATCATCATCAATCATCTTTTCTAAAGTGCATATCCTAAAACGGGCAAAGGCTATTTTATGGTGGTGTCTCATTTGGTTTTTCTGTATTTTAGCTACCTTAAAACGGGTTTCTTGTAAGGTATTTCTTAAACTACTATAGTCAGGATGATTACCTAAGTTATTATCATGACCTTTTTCTATCTTCTCAAGAATGTCAAGAAAAATTTCATCTAAATTATTTAAATTTCCTCTAATTGATTTCCCTGGTTTTCTAAGGTTGTCCTAGTGGGGTTTTCTCCAAATTCATCTTTCCAAGATGAAATGGGAGGGTTTACTAAGTAGGGGTTAGGTGTTAATGTTTAGGATTTCCTAAGGTCATATCTATGGGTATAGGTAAGGATAGGGTTCCTAAGTATACATGGTTCTCTAGAGAGAAAGAAACCATGGGGTTCTAATCTGGGTGTGGGCAATGGTGGATGTAAAACAGGGTTTAAGGGGGTTATAGGTGTTGCCTTAGCATAGAAATCTCTCAAGTGTTTTAAGTGTGGGTTATCTATGAAAGGTGTAGAACCTAAGGGTGAAGGTGTATCTAAACTATTCCTAAAGTCTCCTAAGGTATTGGGAAGGTAGGGTTTAGGGGAATAATCTAGTACATTCGGAGAGAAAAGATCATTCTCCGGATGTAAACTAGATGAGACGGGGGTAGAGTAGTGGGGAGTAGACATAGCTAACTAATAATAGAGATGATATGCATTATGCAACAGTTATGCAACTAAGTACTATTCTAAATGCATCATTTAGCATTTAAGCAATTAATCAGTTAAGCAGTTAAGAACTATACTAACCTTAGCATGTATGATTACGGAGGATGGCAGGGGCACTGAGGACTTTCTCGGGTTTAGGAAAAGTAGTTGTAGTTTAGGTTTTGACCTTGTTCTCTACAACTGATGCTCTGATACCAATCTGTAACACCCCCATTATCACATTTCGCAGTAGATTTAGGGTTGGGGTATTACTTCATGGGATCACAGTTACAGTACTAGAAAACGACTCAAAAAGATACGTTTTTATAAATATTTTATCATTCATTAAAATATCAGAGTTTAATTAAGGTAAGGTCCCGTGAATGTAGGTGTGAAATAGTGTGAGAATGATAACAAAATAGAAAGTCCTATGAGTTTAGTGCCTCCTCCTGCCATGTCTCCAAAATGACCTAGGATACATGCGTAAAAAGTCAACACTAGGTGTTGAGTGAGAATCATAGGTTTAGGTTTTAGTGAATACAAGTTCCTTGGGCTACGTTGTTACACCCATCTAGGAAAATGTTGTGTGTGTGATAATTGTGATGCATGCACAATTATCAGGAGTGTGGTATGTTGCACTAAGCTCATGAACTACACGTTAAGAATCCGGGTCATGTGGGCTACAGACCCAACATGAGGGGATGGGTAGGATAACTTGCCAAAGTTAATCCTTCGGTGGGTTCAAGTATAGTACTTATTGGTACCACCCAGTGAGGTATTAATACCAACGGGAGTTGTCAAACCCCAATAGATCTATCAACTATACTCGCGTTCGCGTGGGTAAAATATCCCAAATGATTAGATTCATGAGTTTTGGTTATGTAGTAGTGGCAGTTTGTTTACTCGTGCAACAACCAAAGAAAAAGACTTGTATTCGGTTTTAAGTAAAGCAAGTAGCACGTATCCCCCTCACAGGTTTTGTAAAGCATTTAGAGTGAAAAGTTTCAAAAAGATGTGAGGCTACGAAACTCACCTGAGCTTAGGGAATTCTAACTAGAGTAAAGAGTGACTCGGAAACTAGATTGCCTTATTCACGTATCCTGATGTTGTTGTTGTTGTGGTAGATGTATGTTAAGCTTTAGTTGTTTAGTTTATGTTTCATAAGTAATTATTCTTAGGGTTTTTAGATTTTTATATATAACATAACACCGTTCAGGCCATCATAATTCAGAAGTATAAGACTCCTCACATGAAGCTCCCTACTATTGTATTATGTTATCAACATAATACCGTCCGGGCCATCATAATTCAGAAGTTAATACTCCTCACATGAAGCTCCTTACTATTGAGTCATGTTGTTATTAGGGTTTAGTTATAACATAACAGTGTTCGGGCCATCATAATTCAGAAGTATATGCAATAATCGTTTGAGGAGTCAGGGCACTTTAAATCGTAAACCCAACAAACTCGTCAGAACGAAATATCCACATAGTACTCCTCACATGAAGCTCCCTAGTATTGTGTTATGCTTCTAACATTAAAATAGGTTTGTTATATATATGAAATAGTTTACTTTATACACTTTAAGTTTAGTATATTTACCAAATCTACCCTAGACTTATAATACTTAGGTTTATAATTATCTAGACTTAACACTATTAGTCCCTATACTTATATATTTTAGAAAAATGACAGAAATGACCCTTGGACTTATAAGTTTTCTATAGTTACCCTTTATACCCTTATCTTTATAACTTTTGCAAAACTAGTCCTTTTAAGTTTATAACTTTTTAACTTTTTATCCTAGGGTTTTATAACTTTGCAAAAAGGGTCCTTATACTTATACTCCCTCCGTCACATATTTATAGTCCATATTTCCTTTTTGGGTTGTCCCAAAATAATTGGCCACTTTCCTTATTAAGTAAAAACTAGAGAATCTAGTGGGGGAATATTCTATTTTAGTGGTTGAAAATTAGAGTGCCCCCACTTTTATTAAACTTTGTGATTTCTCTCTCTTGACAATAATTTTGGGACGGAGGGAGTAACTTATAAGAAATGTCAAAAATAGTCCCTAGACTCTATATTTTTAGAAAATTAGCATATATACCCCTATGCATGGAAAACTCTGCAAAACTAGTCCTAATTCCATGCAAACTATATTTTTATGAAACAAAAAGGTTTCCTAGCTTATGTTTAACTAATTTTAGCTTAACTAAGTTACCTAAGTTAGATTTTAGCTTATGAAAAGGTCTTATAGTATGAAAAAGGCAATTCAACTCTTTTTAAGGTTTTGAAATGAAAACTAACTAATTCTAGTGTTCAAGGTTTAGGCAAGGGATCCTATGGGTTCTAAGGCACCTAATATCTATCCTAGGACTAATCTAAAGCTAAAAGAACTAAAAGTGAAAGCTTAATTGGTTAGGGATGGGTGAACGAGGGGTTATATAGGGTTTATGGTTTTCTCGATAGAAATGTGACTCGACAAGGCCTCAAGGCTCACCTAGCTCGACTCCTAGGACTTCCAAGGACTTACCATGACCACTAGGACAAGATAATGTTTTGGTTTAAGAAGTGAAGAGGTGTGATTCAAATGGAAGGGAGGTCGAGGGTATTTATAGTGCAACGAAGAGTAGCGACCAAGAAATGGAAGAAGGAGGTGTCGAGGAGGGGGGAGGTGAGTAAGCTGAGCTAGGGGGAGGTCGTAGCAGGTCTTGGGTGTGACTAGGAGGAGCTAGGGAGGTCTATAGGTGGTTATGGAGTCGGTTTAGGGTTTATGTGGTGGAAATGGGTCGAGAGGTTGAAGGTGGTGACAAATAGGTGATGCACCTACTTACTTGGGTGCTTGCAAGGTGCTAGGGTGCTAGGTTGGTATAAGGGAGGTACTAGGGTTCTTGGTTGTAAGATTTGAGGTACTATAGTAGCCTAGTTCTAAGGTTTAGGTCTATTTCTAACCTAGTTATGCCTAGAGTGAGTTTAGGGTTTTTCCTACAGTTTAGTGCCTAAGTTAGGTGCCTAAGAGTGTTTAGTGACTAATCCTAAGGCCTAATGGGTTTATACTAAGTGGTGGTAATTTATGGGAAAGATTTGGGAAGGTTTGACCTAGTTTTTGGGAAGTTATAACCTAGTTATGGTTATGTGCCTAAGGGACTTGTACCTAAGTTCTAATGGGTTGTACTAGTGCCTAAGGGTCCTAAGGTATCCTAATGTTCCTAAGGTAACTCATACTTAAGCCTTGGATACTTTCAAACTAGTTTAACTAAGCATATAGGGTTTAGTAAGCACATAGACCTAATTAGGGTTTGTTTAGGGTTTATTATGGTGTTGTGGTAAGTTTAGTGTGTTAGATTGGTAAATTACTTATTATGGTGTTGTTGTGATCATATGCTTGACATACCAGAGATTTGTAGGGTGTGAGTGCTGAGTTATTTCGCTTGTGAGGTTACGTGGGCAAGTCTATAGAGTCATGCAAGTAATGAATGCACATAGAAAAGCAAAAAATTACCTGTGAAATACCTACTATAGGTATTTGTAATGGGAATGATGGTGATGAGATTTGTGGGTTGTTACGCCTACCCACTCATCTTCTGGTACTAATTCTCCAGAAGAATTAGCCTAGAATACCTTAGTTAACTTAGGAATAGAGCCTTCCCCGAATGATCCCTATATGCAAGCATATAATGGGTATATGCAAGCATATGGTAGTGACATTCCTATAGTACCTACTTTAACACCTACCCCATCTATACCCTACTACAATAGTCAAGAACGCTATGTTCCTGAAATTGATTCCCCACCCCGTAAGAAATTACGTACTATACCACCTATGCCTTCCCCTAGATTTTAAATAGGAAATTGTTCTTATAAAACACCTTTAGAAAGGCATGAAGAACAAATAGAAGATATACTTAGTCATTTAGATAAATTATCCTTAGGGCGTATAGAAGAAGTAGAAAATAAGATAAGTGACTTAGGAAAAGGTAGGATAATAATTCAAAGAGATTACTCTAGGCTAGAAAATGAATTAGAGAAAACACGTAGTCAAATATTTAAGTTACAAACAAAATATGAGGGACACTCTGACGAAGTAGTTACCGCACATGTTAGACTTTCCACTATAGAAATGATCATAGAAGATATTAGGGATAGTCATAAGTCTGACATAAAAGATCTGTTAGAAGCAATCCAAGAGCTTAAGAACAACAAAGGAACAAATTAGTAAGGTTATAGGTAATTTAGTTATATAGATAGTTTACTAGATAGTATGCACCCTGTAAGATATAGGAATAAGTCGTTATAGAAAATATAGTTTGCCTATACTAGGATCCCCTATGCCTTATATCTTAGGAAATCACTATAGACATAACTTAGGCTTTAGAGAACTCGAGGTCATTAAGAATTTTAGAAACTAGGAAATACTAAAACTTATAACAATTAGAATCCTTTAGGTTAGTATCACTATGCCTTTAGACGGGGAAAACTAATTTTGTGGAATATAGTGAATCTTATTAGGAAATCCGCCCTTTTAGTTTTAGGATTCACTATACCTTATTATCCCGGTATTAGATGATGTTCTAAGAATTAGAACATTGTAAACCCGTCTATACGCAAGATTCTATTAGTTAGATCTTGCGAGAATGTCTAAATTGGAAATGACATTATTCTTATCCCATCTTATCTTGCGAACGACCTAGAATGGCACGTACAAGATCAACTACACCAATTACTCCTGCTACACCCGCCATGACTCAGGAAGACATTCGGCGACTAGTTGCTGACAGTGTAACTGCAGCACTAGAAGCTAGGAATGCTAACATGGCTAGAAACCCCGAAATTCCTGTAGTGAAGAAGAGTAACTACAAGGAATTTATGAGCTGTCAACCCTTTAATTTTAAGGTAACAGAAGGGGCCATAGGATTGATTCACTGGTTTGAGAGATGTGAATCAGTATTCTCTCGTAGTAACTGTACTGAGGATTGTATAGTTAAGTTTGCTACCGGTACTCTTACCGAGGAAGCATTATCCTGGTGGAACTCATATGCCCAACGCATAGGAATAGAATAGGCATATACGATCACCTGGACTGAGTTTAAGAATTTTATGATTAAGAAATACTGCCCTCGGACAGAAGTCAAGAAAATGGAGGATGAACTATATAACTTGACTGTTAAGGGGAACAATGTTAAAACTTATACTAGGAGATTTCAAGAGTTAGCAACATTGTATCCCATAATGTTGCCAACTATTGAAAAGACAATAGAAGTTTTCATCGGAGGTTTGCCCCGGAGTATCAAAGGGAATGTTACAGCCTCTAAACCTCAAACTTTAGAGTAACATAACTTTAAGGTTAATGGACCAAGTAACAAAGCACAACACTGTGCCAGTGACCAACGATAATAAACGAAAGTTTCACGATGGGAGAGATTTCGGAAACACCCGTAACACTAACAGTTACAATCGTACTAACCCCTATCCTCAACCAAACCCAAGGCAAGATAATACGAAAGCGTATGCCGCCACTCCAAATGAGGAAGTGGTTATGTTGGGAAAGCCCCTCTATGTAAGAAATGTAATTGGCATCACATAGGGCCTTGTTTCATTAAGTGTAATACATGTAACAAGGTGGGCCATCAGACAAAGGATTGCAGGCACAAAGGACCAGCAACAGGGGGTAATCCACCACCAGCAACAGTAATTTGTCATGCTTGTTGGCATAAATATTATTACGATATATAATCTAAACATCCTCTTCATGTTTTGATGATGACAAAGATGTAAGTTACAACACATAACGTAAAGTGTTTAAGTTACTTGTGATCATAAATCATCTATGCATTCATATGTCAACGTCTCTCGACATCTCAACGTCTCGAGTATGCTTCAACAATCACTTAAGGTATGTATAAACAAATGTCTAATACATTTTATGATCAAAAGGATTTTTATTCAGACATTACAAATTTTATAAAATGTTATAAACATTTTATATATTTTAGAAAAACACTTTTGGTAATTAAAGGGAAATGTTTTAATTAAAAGAAAAATGTTATAAAATAATATAAACATTATATATTTTTGAAAAACACTTTTGGTAATAAAGGAAAATGTTTAAATCATACTAAATATATGAATTCAAAATTTTAACCAAAATCAGTTAGTTTTTCACCAAATAAACTTTCCCCACTAAAAGACAGAAAATCTGGCCGTTACAGCTGGGCGGCCCCCTTAATTTTAAGGGGGCCGGCCATGAATTAAGGGGGCCGGCCATGCTCCCCTGTCAGATTTTGTCAGAAATTTTCTCCTATAAATACCACCTCAAACCTGGTATTTTTCTCACCTTTTGCACGAAAATTTTCAGATCTAAATCTCTCTAAACATCTTCTAAAACCCTTTGATCATAATATTATTAATCTTTGTTTCAAGTGATCCAATCCTCTATCATTCAAAGTGCAAGAGAAGAATACTTCTTATCATCAAGTCAAAGAAGTATTAGAGTCTAGTTAGTATTGATGTGAAGTTGTAGAAACAAGTTGTGTAAGTATATGTAATAAGTAGATCAAGATGATCTTACTTAGTAGTGAGTCATGAAGTCATGAAGTTGTGAAGTAGTGAAGAAGTCATGAAGGTGTGAAGTAGTGAAGAAGTCATGAAGTTGTGAAGTAGTGAAGATGTTGTGAAGTTGTGAAGTCGTGAAGAAGTCGTGAAGTCGTGAAGAAGTCATGAAGTCGTGAAGTCGTGAAGAAGTCGTGAAGTTGTGAAGAAGTTGTGTAGTGATTGAAGTCGTGTCGTGAGATTGGTTCTAGCTACTATTAGAACCCGACATTTAGCTTAGTGTCGTTAAATAATGTAAGCAACGTTGTGTAAGGTTTTCTCCGCCAAAAGGGAGCTTGTTGAGTAGTGAAGAAAACTCTCGAGTAGGTGACTCGGGGAGTGGAGTAGGGCAAGGAAGGTGACCTTGTAGCCGAACCACTATAAATCATCGTGTCCGGTTTGCATCTTCTTTCTCTTATCTCTTTACATTTATTCTTGCATTTATCGCTTTATATCTATGCTTGCATATATGTGTTGGTTGTTGCTTAGATTGTTTTGATGTTGAATGTGATAGATATAAGTTAATATTGCTATAGGATGAATAATTATATGATATGGTCTAATTGACTTAGATGCATTATTCACACTACTTATGTTGAGTTTAACTTAATCGATAATTTGATACAAAATGTTTTAAGATTTTAAAAGGAAAACATATTCACATAAAGATCAACCAAAGCTCTATTCATAAAACTAAGTTTTGAAAACAAACTCAAAAGCACACATATATAATTGATCATATTGATTATATATTGTTTTCATTATAAACTCTAATTGAAGGTTTTGAAACAAACATTTTATAAAACGAAAAAGAGGTATAACTATTCAACCCCCCTTCTAGTTTTCCACAATTGGTATCAAGAGCCACGTCGCTCTAATTTTCAAAACAAATGGTTTTAAAAATTGAGTACGATCCATGTATAAAATTAGCTATTAAGGAGGATTAAATATGAAAAGTGTTTTGTTGATTAACTTGTATTAGTGTTATAAAATATCAACAAAAGTGTTATATGTTCGGTATCAATAATCAGGAAGTTACACATCTTTCCGCAAAGTCAGAAAACAATTTTTTACAAAAAAAAAAAGAAAAAAAAGAAAAAAAATTGAGTACCAGATGGGCGGCCCCCTTAAAATTAAGGGGTCCGCCTGTCTGTTCGACAGTTTTTCAGAAACTTTGAAAAATCATATAAAATTAACCGTAAGTCCGAAGAAGTCGTGCCACCCGGCGTTTTAAAGGTAATTGAGTCTACTTTCTTTTAAAAATACTTAAAAATAATTATTTTAAAGTTAAATTTGTCATAAAGGCAAAATACTACACGGTGGTCAAACATTTGTGTCTCGTTTTAACGTAAAACTTTTGGTTTACCTTTTCTTTCAAGTTGGGCATTCCTAGTTGATATAATTTTGAAAAATTAAGTATTTATGTTTTTAAAATATTGATCTTAATTAAATTATAGAATGGGGAGGAAATTATTTTATTTTGAAATAAAATCGAGCTAAGTAAACATTGGTGTATATAATACACAAAACGACGACAAGTGTTTTATGTGTTATGTGAACTTCTTTGTGATTTTATTTTCTTAATTGAATATATTAGATGATTGTTGCTATTTGAAGTTTAGCTAATTGTATATCTAAGCATATGTGCCCTGTTAGTTTATTGCTAGCTTTTCCGTATTGTTATTTGCTTAGTTTCAAGATTATATCAAATTACAACAAAGGATATAGTCTTGAATATACATACTCAATCATACTCGATTGATATGAAAATAACAAAATCCTTTTCCAAGACGATAAGAATATGCATCGGATCATAACTCACACTTGTGAATATGATGTCATATTGAGTCTACTTGTTCAATAGTTGTGTTCCAAATATTTAGCAAACACATTCATAAAATATACATTGAAGTAGGATTGACAACTTGATGTTTCATCCGAAATATTCAAGAAATTTACATTGTAGTACAATGGATAAATGTGTCATCTCCGAAAAACCAAACATGAGCAAACTAACAACATATGTAAACTTTGCTCACACTACTTAAAATCATCACTCCAAGCTAAAATAAACATTTAAGAATAATACACACTATATATTTTATGTATTTCACTTTCTTTGTAGCATGAATAGTTGTGTTACAAGGCAATGCACTACATATTCCTTTTAAAGTAATATAAGTTATTAGAATTGAAAAATAACTTGTCACAATGCATAAACAAGTAAAATTCATCTTTTCAAATACTAGTTAAATTATGTTATACAACATTGGCAAAAATCATTGAAAATAATATTTTTAAGAATATAAAAATGTCTAGTTTTAATATCATTTGAGAATCACAAACTCATTTAAGATAAATAATCTTAATGAGATTCATTTCACAAGATATGCTAAGGAGCATTATTAAATCAAG
>LBNU01001824.1:17386-50656 GCA_014162995.1 Artemisia annua | reverse complement strand
TTAGGATAGAAAGTAAAATAAGTTATAAACTTAAAAGGACTAGTTTTGCAAATATTATAAAGTTATGGATATAAAAGATAAATATTGAGAGTTAGTATAGTTTAAGGACCATTTTTGTAATTTCTCTAACATATATAAGTATAGGGACTAAATGTGCAAAAGATAGAAATTTATATGCTTAAATGTTATAAGTTTGTAAGTATAGGGTAGAAAGAGTAAATATATAAACTTGAATGGTATAAACGGACTATTTTCATATAAGTATAAAACCTATTTTAAGTTAGAAGCATAACACAATACTAGGGAGCTTCATGTGAGGAGTATCATGTGGATATTTCGTTTTGACGAGTTTGCTGGGTTTACGATTTATAGTGCCCTGGATCCTCAAACGATTATTGCATATACTTCTGAATTATGATGGCCCGAACGGTGTGATGTTATAACTAAACCTAGTAACAACATAACTCAATAATAGGGAGCTTCGTGTGAGGAGTATTAACTTCTGAATTATGATAGCCCGAACGGTATTATGTTGATAACATAATACAATAGTAAGGAGCTTCATGTGAGGAGTCTTATACTTCTGAATTACAATGGCCCGAACGGTGTTATGTTATATATAAAAACCCTAAGAATGATAAATTGAGAAAAAATAGACTAAGACTTGACATACACACACCTACACTACCACCAGGATACGTGAGTGAGTTGTCTAAACCCCTAATTTACTTACCTTAAGACCCAGGTGAGTTTTCATAGCATCACTTTTAAATGTTTTACAACCCTGTGATGGGGATACATGCTTTAAACTGAATACAAGTCTTTTTCTTTGGTTGTTGCACGAGTAAACTATCTGCCATCACTACATAACTAAAATTCATGAATCTAATCGTTTGGGATATTTTACCCAAGCGAACGCGAATATAGTTGATAGATCTATTGCAGTTTGACAACTCCCGTTGATACTACCTCTCACTGGAGGGTATCAATAAGTACTATATTTGAACCCTCTCTGAAGGATTAACTTTGGCAAATTTATCCTTCCCGTCCGCTCATGGTTTGGTCTGCAGACCCCATCACCCGGACAGTTAACGTGTGGTTCATGAGCTTAGTGCAATATACCTTCTATCACTAACTTTTCCACACATAGGGTTTAAGCTGAACCCTGTGGAACTTGTATTCACACCCAATCTACTTAAACCTATGACTCTCACTCAACCTTAGTGTTGACTTTTAAGCATGTTATCCTAGGTAACTAAGCTCTTTAGGAACCCTGGCATGGAGAAGAACTGGACATGAGGACGTCCATAATAGTTATCATTCATCAGTTTTCACCCAAAAACGTATCTTTGGGACCTCACTTTTGGGAAAAGTATATCTTTTACTGTAAAAACTCTGATGAATTAATGAATGATAACACTTTTTTTCAAAAACGTCTCTTTTTGAGTTGTTTTCTATTATCTTGTCTTTGTTTCCATGAAGTAATACCCCAAACTTTAAATCCGCTGCGATCTATGAAAAATGGGGGTGTTACACTCCACAATATCAATTAAAGCTTCACAGTCATTATACCTCAACCTTTTAGACATCATGGGAACACCTAAGTATCTAATAGGCAAAGTACCATCTTTAAATGGCATAACTAATTTAATATTAGCAATTTCATTATCTGGCATATTACTAAAAAAAGCCTCACTTTTATGTAAGTTAGGATATAAACCAGAGCACATACCAAATTCATCAAGGCCTCTTCTAAGCACAAAAGCAGACACCAAGTCACCATGGCACAACATCAGCAGATCATCAACAAAACAAAGGCTTGTAGTCAAAAGTTCTTTACAACCCTAGTGATACTAAAACTTCTTCTCAGCTTTAACTTGCCTTTTAACCATAAGATTCAAGACTTCCATGACAAGAGTAAAAAGATAAGGGGAAATGGGATCCCGTTGTCTTAGAACTCTCCCAGCTTTAAAAAAACCATGAGTCTCACCATTGATACAAACAGAAAAATGAGCAGTATGAGGCATGTCATTATCCAATGAACCACAACATGGTGAAACCCAAATTCTAGCAGAATATATCTTAAAAAACTCCAATTAACAGTGTCATAAGCTTTCATGATATCAACTTTGAAAGCACACCTTTTAGCACCCCAATTCCAACCATAACCCCTCATAAATTCCTGAGTCAACAAAATATTATCACTGATTTGCCATCCAGGAATGAAAGCACACTGATTAACATCAACTAAATCATTCAGAACCATTTTCAACCTATTAGTAATGACTTTACTAAAGTCAGAACCCATAACTGGATTTTTGATTTTAGGAATAAGAGAAATAATGGTGGTATTGAACTCACCAAGAAGTTTACCACTAGAGAAGAATTCTCTAACAGCAGCACATGTGTTCTGTCCTACCACCTTCCAAGCAGCATTGAAGAATTTAGAGGTATAACCATCAGGACAAGAGGCTTTATCATCCTCAATATCAAACAATGCCATCTGTAACTTCTTAACCAAATCTAAAGCAGTCTCAGGATCCAACTTCTTAGAAAACAAACTACTTGGATCTTCAATAGGGTAGATGTCTTCATAAGCATTAAAAAACCTCTGAAAATGATTAACAAAAGCAGTAGAAACATCATAGCCTTTGAAAACATTTCCCTGCTCATCTTTAACCTCCTCAACTATACTCTTAGAAACTCTACCTTTCACCATACTATGAAAATAATTGCTATTACAATCACCCTCTTTAAGTAGCTAGATTTTAGTTTTCTATTTCAACATTCTTTCTTAATCCAGAATAGCATCCTTATAAGCAGCATCATAAATCATTTCTTCTTCTCTTAACTTAGAATTCAAAGGATCTTTATCTAAACTACTTTGAACCCTTTCCAATTCAACCCTCAGAAACTTAACCTTTTCAAAAACATTACCATTGTTCCTATTTAAACCTCTAAGATGCTTTTTCATAACTTTAAGCTTCTTAGCCAAAATAAACGTCTTATACCCCTTAATACTAATATCCCAATTATCTTCCACTGTAGACATAAACTCTTTCTTTTCAGTCAGATAATTCATAAATCTAAAAGAACTACCCTTTTTATGCTTACTCACATCCCAAGGAATAGACAGAATAGCAGGAGAATGATCATATATCATGTATGGAAGAAACCTAGCATGACTCTCATAAAACATACTCATAAATATGTGATTACCCATAATCCTATCAAGTTTCTTAAGAATACCAACCTCAGGGTCTCTTCTTTTTTGAATCCAAGTGAAGAACAACCCACTCTTATTAATATCACCCATACAAAGTTATCCACACACTCTTTAAACTCTTGCATACCAATCCCACTCTTAACATTGAAACTGTTAGAGTTTTCATTATGGTATAGGGTAGTATTATGATGAGGATCTAAACACACGCTTTGTGTTAGATAGATACTTTGAGTAATGCTAACAAGCACACAGAATTTACTTGTCAACACTTAGAAGATTATTTGTATGATGTATTGTGAATGATAACAGTTGTATATAATGAACACAGAACTTAAACAAACTTGTAGCTTCAATATTATTAATAATAATACGAGTGATCTTGATTATCACTAGGGTTACACCTTGAAGCTTTCACAATTTATATGTATTTGAAACCTAAACCTAGGACCTCCTTTTATAGGACAAGGAGTCCTTTACAAGATAAGTGTAAACCTAACTATATAAGATATTTACACAATCTTTTCCATATTTATCTAATACATGATTACAAACAGTTATCTAATAAGCAGTGGTAAGTTTATGTACTAGCAGTGGTAATGATGTTTCCACTGCTAGTGCATTTCTGCAGCCGTGTCTTCTTCCAAGCTTAACAGTGGTAACTGTTAGTATTATTCCCAACATATTAAAATCACCTAACATTACCCACAGATGATCCCCTGCAACAATCTTATGATCAATAAGATTCTTCCTCAACAAGAGCATATCCTTCTCTAAGTTGCTCTCATAAACATAAGAGACAAAAATATTCATATTACTTCTAATATCTTTAACTGATAAATACATAACTTGACTGGTCTAAGACAATAAAGTATCACTTACAACCCTATGGTCCCACCCCACAGCAATCCTACAACCTTTAGGGCTATCCATAGAGTTGGACACCCAAGAACCCCATCAAAAACCTTATTACATACATTATTAACAAACTTTTTTCTTAACAAAGTTTCTAAAATACCAAAAATTCTAATATTATTACTACTAATAAGTTTTTTAACTTCATCTTGTCTAAGAGAATCACAAACTCCCTTGACATTCCATGAAGCAATTTTTATCATCATTAATATAGAGAGGAGTTTGGGGCAATCTAACCTTGCACTTGTGTAGGATACTAAATAAACATATGACACGTATGGATCTTGTGTATGGATCGAATAGTGTAGCAAAGAAAGAAAGAAATCTAGAGAGAGAAAGTAGAGAGAGAAAGAAGATGGAACCTTGAGAGAAAACCAAAAAAAAGAAAATAGATTATGAGAGGTTCCACCCTCTCCAAGGATGGAGAGGGCTTTTATATGTACATGGTGTTGGTTGCCACTTGGGCTGTGGATCGGGCTGACAGTGGGTAAAGACCCGACCCGACTCCACGAATACTAACTACTTCTAATCTACGTACTAATAACTATTATAAGTACTACGAGCTAAACAATGCTTAATCGTACTTGGGGTGACCGAATCTTTTCTAAGAAAAATCGTATTTCTAACAATCTCCCCATAAGGGAGGTCACCCCGAAATTAAATCTTGAATTCTTGCATTGAGATCTTTGTAGATACTTTTGTAGATCGTAGTTGATGATTCTTCAATGATAAGTACTTTATGCTTTCAGCACAGGACTCAAGATGACTTCCTTGATGTATAGAATGATCTTTGACATTGCTTTTTGCTCATCATCCAAATAATTAGCTTCAAGTCATCTTTGAGTGGAAGTGTCTCTTCGCGATGTTGTGATTGTCTTTGTGTTGTCATGCTCACACTTTTCTGGATCATGATCTTCTGCATCAAAGTTGTGGAAGCATAGTTGAAGCCCATTCCTTGATCATGATATCTTTAGATTTGATGATGAAGTGTAAGCATGAGATGATGAATCGGCATCTTTTCAGCAATCAGCAGCAACCGTCAACTTCGTTGTCTTTGGTGTGAGTACGCCTTTCCAACATGCCCATACATCTTAGTTGAGTAGATCTCCATGGTTGAGAAGTTCAGACGGCTCCTTTTAGATGTAGGTATGAGCATGTGGAACTAGAGTGATGGTGGTGAACATGATACGTTTGGTATGTTGAGCTGCATAAAACTTAGTTAGTAATAAACATACCAACACTTACAAGTTCGGACTTCGAGATTGTCAACAGCATAGTGTGAAGACTTTCTCTAATCCTTACTAAGGCTGTTCCTAATCGGATGCCCCCGAAAGGGCTTTCACTGACATGCCAAAGCACACCAACGATTAGGTGAGTCGCTGGAGATCATCCCACGACAGTAGACCATTTGGAACACCACCATACACACTAAGCGTAATCCACAAGATATTACCGAAGTGACCTGCTGTGAGGGCTGTTTGATGTTGACCCTGGCAGGAGTTTCCACTCAATCACCGGGAAATACATATGTATATTCCCTCATAAGTGTTCTTGGCAGATTGCTAAAATCTGCGTAGGACTCAAAATATTACATCTGGTGTCCTTATTGATGAATAACCAGTGTAGAAGTATCAAGTGTTCCTATGAGATCTTTTATGCATCCCTTGGCTCTAGACTCGATAAGTGCATATTGGTTATCCTATGCGGAGACTAGGGAGGGGTCTCCTGTTTCAATATCAACTAGCTCTAAGAGACAAGTCGATAGATTACACCGGTTCCCCGTGAGAATGAAACAAGCTCTTTTAAGAGAACTTGAGTGGCTGGAAGGTTTAGTGTAGTGCGTCACTGGGTCCATGACGTCTTTTCTTCAATACTGATGTTACCTTAGTAACAATCAGTAGCATATGAGTTGAACCCGGTTTCTGCCCTAAGGTTGAATAATTGGAGGGCTATTTCTTTCACCCTTTCACATTTCATTTCTTTTTAATTCTTCAACCCCTTCAGTGCTTACCTAGACTTCATCACTAGAACCTTGTTGGGTTTGTTCCAGTCCTAGCTCAGTCTCAGTCGGCACACTTCCTTTTCTCACTTTTCTCCTTTTTTGTAATCATTCCTAAGGACTTCTAATCTATCTATTGGATTGTCCCTGGGAAGATCCCTCCGGTTCTGGTGGATCATGGGAACATATACCTAACCTTACCATCCTTATAACTCCATGCATTAAATTAAAGTGGTCGGTCTTTTGGTATCTTTCCACAATCGCCATATAACCAAATCATTGAAAATTCTCTCAAAGTGTTTATGATTAAGAAACACATTTTTTTAACACTTTGAGAGTTTTATCATTTTCAAATGCTCCCCCTTAACATGTGCTCATAGGTTTTAGATAGAAATTTTCACATGTCGGGGTGAGTCGCACTTTTAAATTGATCTACTCTTAATAGACATATACCCTAAGGACACATTTACGTTGCTTAGTTAAAGGGATCCATTATCAGTTTTTAGGTGATAACTAGCCCTAATAACTAACTTGAAGTTGTTAACATTTCTTAAGAAGGAAGTTAGATCCGTCAAAGTATACATCTAAAAAGAGTTTCTCGAAACGGTACTTTCTACTTAGACCATTCCTCTTCGAGACACGTTTACATCACTGGTTAGACCAGCTTGAAATTATTACCCGGCCAGGACTAGTCTTTTCGATTCACGATATTTCATGTTTCGTCAATTCATGAGTCAAATCTGAGTAAAAATAAACCACGCGAAAGACTCTTAGCCACTTGCTCCCCCTCAATATGTGCACATTGATTGATTCAATTTGAAAGTTTTTAAAACTTTGGCACATATGGGAAAGCGAACATTTGAGATCATTTATTCACCATTTATTCACTTGCTTCCCCTCAATATGTGCTTTGATTAAAATTTAAAAACTTCAAAATTTTAGCACATATGGGAGAGTGTACCTTTGAATCCAAAATCATTACATTTAAAATAAGATTTCATATTTAAATCACATTCTCTCCCCCGATCATAAAATTTCAAATCTTTTGAGATTTTGCGATCCCAATTGATTTAAATGTTTTTAGAAGAAACTTTGGAGAAAATGTGATAAAAGTTTTAACATTTACTGATTTTGAGACACTTTTTCACTGCTGCTGGTGCACAAAGTTTTTAAAGGTACAGAAATTTTGAGCAAATACGCTCCCCCTCAATTAATGACACGTTTTCAATTTAACGTTTTGTAGTCATTAAGTTGAGCGGCAAGGTATTTGTGAAAATTTAAGTCCAATAGCCACCTTGTAAACCACAAAATCTCTCTTGAAGAATCATAAAGAGAGAGACTTTAGGATGAAAGAAGACTTCTCTTCTTTTACTAGAAAGGTTGTACTGAAGCGTACAACTTTTCGGAGGTGCACGGATGTAATGTAATCCATGCCCGGATGAAATTCATCCGTTGTTAGGAACAATCGTCTTAATGGTGTCAAAATGGTCACGCGTTTTCCTCATTTTTGAAAACTGGGTTGCTATCTGAAGTAATAGAAAACCATCATTTAGGGAATCTATTTTTGGTATTTTCTATTTTTCAGATTTTTATGGTTTTTCTTGGTTTTATATTTTTGTATTTTTCTTTTTTACTTTAGAAGAATATGTACAAGGATATGTGAAGTGAATTCATTACTCCTCATTGTCCTCCTGAAGACTTTTGAGTGACTCAGGAGTGATACTCTTCATTCCAAGACGTGGGAGAATGAATTGAAACCGTTCTCTAGGAAGTGCCTTAGTGAAGATGTCAGCCAGCTGAAATTCCGTCCTTACAAAGTAAAGTTCCACGATTCCCTTTTCCACTTGTTCTCTGATCAAATGATGTCGAATATCAATGTGCTTTGATCTTCAGTGCTTGACGTTGTTGCAGCAAAGAGCAATGGCACTTTTGTTGTCACAGTACATTGGAACTTTGTTGTAAACAAAACCATAGTTGGATAATTGAGACCTCATCCAAAGGATTTGAGCACAGCAGGATGACATGGCAATGTATTCAGCCTCTGTAGAGGAGATCGATGTACTCATTTGTTTCTTTGATGACCAGCTAACCTGCTTATCTCCTAGAAATTGAGCACTCCCCGAAGTACTTTGACGAGTATCTTGACATCCCGCATGATCAGCATCCGAATAGGTAGTGAGAGCCATTGCAGTGTCTTTAGGATACCAAAGGCCCATGTGAATCGTTCCTTGAAGGTATCTGAAGACTCTTTTGACTGCTTCTAAGTGCTTCTTGGTAGGTTTGGATTGATAACGAGCACACATGCAAACAGCAAATAAGAGATCTGGTCTGCTAGCTGTGAGATACATCAAAGATTCGATCATGCTTCGGTACTTGGTTTGGTCGACTGGTGCCCCTTCAACATCCTCATCCAGTTTTGTCCTTTCTACCATAAGGGTGTCAACTGAGTCACATGACTCAAATCCAAACTTCTTTAGGATTTCACTAGCATACTTGGATTGATTGATGAAAATACCGTGAGGATTTTAAGAGATTTGCAGCCCCAAGAAGAAAGACATTTGCCCCATCATAGACATTTGGAATTATGTACTCATCTCTTGTGCAAACCGATCACTTTCCAATGAATCTGCAGAAGCGAAGATAATGTCATCCACATAAATCTGAATGTGGAGACGATGCTTTCTCAACTTTCTCGTGAACAATGTAGGATCTACCACACCCTTGGTGAATTGGTTGGCTAGAAGGAATTTGGACAAAGTATCATACCATGCTCTGGGTGCTTGTTTAAGACAATATAATGCCTTTTTCAAGCGATAGACATGATTTGGGCGTTCAGGGTCAACAAACCCCTCTGGTTGGCTTACATATACTACTTCCTTCAAGTGACCATTAAGAAATGCAGTCTTCACGTCCATTTGGTAGACAATCATGTTCTGACTAGCTGCATTGGCAAGGAAGATTCTGATGGCCTCAATTCTGGCAACTGGTGCGAATGATTCTTCAAAGTCAATGCCTTCTTCTTGCCTGTATCCTTTGGCCACTAGTCGAGCTTTGTTCTTCAGAACTTCACCATATTCGTCAAGTTTCACTTTGAAGATCCATTTGAGGGCGATAATCATAGCACAGTCGGGAGGGGGCACTAATTCCCAAACATCAAGTCGGTCGAATTCATGGATTTCATCTTGCATTGCAGTGAACCAGGATGTTTTAGTCAAGGCATCCTTATAATCCTTTGGTTCGACTTTAGAGAGTATGGAGCTGACGAAGCACCACAAGGCATCTGTGGCAAGTTGTTTACGTGTAGATACTGGCCGAGATGGATTACCAATGATGTTGTCAATTGGGTGATCGTTTGTCCATTTTCTGATATGCTCATGAAGTTGATGACTGGGAACTGATGTAGCAGTGTTATAATTATCTGAAGAGGTTGCCACAGTAGATGGTTCAGGGGCAAATATGTTGACAAAAGGTTCATCAGGTGGTTGAGCAAAGGGATTCACTTCAAATGAGTTATCAGATGCTTCGTCTTGAGGAATTGAAGAAGATTGATCTATGTGATTGGTATGACTGGATGATGGAGCATTCTGACTAAGAGAGATGGAGATGGAAGGCCCGTTTGTAGGTTGAGGTACATCATTAGCAGCAGCATCAGGACCTATGACTTGTTGTTCTGGTTCGATTTTCTGTTGAGGCTCAAAATACTCATCAAACATTGGATCAAACAATTTCTTCAGATCCTCACCAGTAGGTGGCACAGAAGGAGCATCAGTGGTGGAGGAGTGTACAAGTCCTGAACTAATTGGTCCAGGAGTCCAAAGATTAGATGCGGGTCCTGAACTGAAGTATTCAGGAACCGTTTGCTCGGTCAGCTCATCAAACGTGACATGGATAGTTTCCATGATTTGTCGGGTTCTTTTGTTGTAGATTCGATAACCTTTCTTGTTTGGTGCGTAGCCAACAAAAATTCCAATATCAGCTTTTGCCTTGAGTTTTCCCAGATCTTCGTTATCGTTGGTTGGGTAACATAAAGCACCAAAGACTCGAAGGAAGGAGAGATCGGGTTTTCTTTCATGCACCAGCTCATAAGGGGTTTTGCAGTGAAGAGGATGTATCAGTGATCGGTTCTGAGTGTAACAAGCAGTTGCAATTGCCTCTCCCCAGAGGAACATAGGAGCTTTAGAGAAAATTAGCATAGTTCGTGCGGCCTCTACAAGTGTACGGTTTCGTCTTTCAACGACTCCGTTCTGCTGAGGTGTTCGAGGTATACTCCTTTGATGACTAATTCCCAGATCTTCATAAAACTGAGTAAGTTGCTGATTGACAAACTCAGTTCCATTATCTGTGCGGACGAATCTGACAGTTTTATTGAGTCCAACTTGCAGCTGCTTGATTAGTTTGATGATGATTTCAGGTGTTTCGTCCTTGGATCTGAGGAACTTAACCCATGTAAACCGAGAGTAGTCATCAACGATCACTAACACATATCTCTTCCCAAATATGCTTTGCACTCTCATTGGACCACAAAGGTCCATGTGAAGGGTATGAAGAACTTCCATAATGGTGTTGATAGTTTTGGGTTTGTGAGAATGCTTCTTGCTTTTACCAAGCTGACAAGCGGAACAGAGATGATCTTTTTCATACTTCAGCCTGGGCATGCCTCGAACAAGATCTTTACGAGTGAGTTCATTGATGGTACCGAAGTTCAAATGGTTCAAACGACGATGCCACAACCATGACTTGTTCTTGGAAGCCTTAGATAGTAGACAGATTGGAGATGACCGCATCATATCTTCAATGGATATAGTGTAGAGGTTTGAGCCTCGTCTGCCTTTCAGGAGATCCACACCATCCAATCTTCTAACATAACAAGTGTGTTTTCTGAAGGCAACTTCAAGATCTGAGTCACAAAATTGACCAACGGAGAACAAATTGTGCCCAAGTCCTTCTACATAGTATACCCGAGAGATCACGCTGTCGCCAACCACATAATCTCCATAACCCATTATTGCACCAAAATGATCATTCCCGAATCTAACAGTCCCGATAAACTTTTTCACGAAATTTCTGAGCCGCGAGCGATCCCCAGTCATATGTTTTGAGCAGCCTGAGTCCAAATACCACAGGACGATTTGTACGACCTGCATTTGAAACCAGACAGATATGGATAACTGAAGCACGTGGATCCCCAACCATAAGTGGGATCCGATTGGTTAGCACAAACATTTTTTATTGCAACAGAAGAGGAAGTAGTACTAGCATCCTTAGTCATATTATGACATGCGGGGGGACAAGACTTATGGTTAGTGCATTGGGTTCCTATAGGAAATGTTCTGCCAGTTTTCTTCCAAATCCTAATGTTGCAGAGCTTCGGATTAGGCCGTTTAGCAAAGGGGCGTTGACTTTCTATTGATACTATTCTTCCAGTGGGTCTCCAATGATAGCTAACAGTAGAAAACTTCCTTCCTGTAGCTTTCCAAACATGTTTTTCATGTTAATAATACACAGCATGACAAACAGGGGATAATTTAGAAGCATTCAAACATGTCTTAACACACCCATCATGATTACCAGAAATTAAAGAGTTATTACAGATCTCACAAATGGTCTTAGAATTCGAATTAATTACAGTACGCCTAGAGCTAATACTAGAATCAACACGATTCATAATATTCAGATCATTCTTATTGTTCCTAATGTGGTCTTCTACTTCCTTTCCTTGAGCACTCTTTGCAGGTGAAGTCCTATCATTCCTTGTATTGAAACTAGGCTTTGACCCACTAGCATTAGTGACAACTTTTACTCCTGTAGAATTAATGATGGGAACATTAGAACTAGACACGGCTGTTTGATTTCTGGTATATGATGTGTTACGCTCTGAAGATGTCAAGGGCACATTGAAGGTAACACGCTTGTTCTTAACCTTAGAGGAAAATTCATCAACCTTATCACGCATGCAAACAGCTTTGGGACATGTACCAATGGCATAATCTAAGAGTTCATATGATCTGTTGGTGAGATAGTAAACATCATGGATGGCAATGTCCGCAGGTCTCACCATTTTAACCTCTTCAATGGTCTCACAAAGGATATATAGGCAATCCTTAAGATACCTAAGGTACTCACTATGGACAAACGCATTATTCCTAAGGGGAAGAGGAATATTAATGGCATCACTATCAATTCTTTTCGTTTTAACGATCTTGGTGAGACTGCTATCACATGCAGTGACGGGCATTTTCCCTTTCACCTGAGTCTTTAGATTCTCAATTTCATTTAACAAAGAAGTTATTTTCTCATTCGTTTTATAACGTGTGATGTTAATCGACTCGTGTAGCTCTTTGTAATGTTGTTTGATCTTTGAGTTTTCAGCTTGAAAACAATCATTTTCATATTTAATGTTGTTAATGACGTTTTAAAGTTGAAGATTTTGAGAATCTAAACAAGGAGGTTTCTGGGTATCAATCGTATCACATTTATTAGTCTTTAATTGGGCAATTTGAACCTTCAGATTCCGAATCGTGTTAGTGTGAGCTTGAATTTTTTCATCCCGTTTGGCTAATTCAAAATATGCATCAAATTCAGGAGCATCCGAAGATGTCTTGGCATTTGAGTTTTTGATTCTTTCTTCTAGATGTTGATATCTTAATTGCAAATTAAGATAATCAACCTCTAGTTTTGAAAAATGTTTGACCATGTTATCATGATCATCATTTTGAATTTTTTCGCGCAATTTTAAATTCTCCCCCTCAAGCTCAACAACACGATTCTGGAAGACATTTAACGTAACAGACATTTCATGAAATTTGGAAGCAGATAAAGATGAATCAGTAGTAGTATAAAACACATCTTGAGCAATGCACATAGCAATTAAATTATCATTCATGATGAGAGCATTCTTCCTCGCAATGTCACTATGTTGAAGATCTATTACAGTTTGTTTTCCTTCAAGTTCCAGATTTTTAAACACATCTTTCATTTCTTCAATCTCTTATTTAAGAGATGTTTCCATGTATTCAAAATGTCTTTGATTTGTTTAAAAAACAGAATGACTTCAGTGAGATAACATTCTTTTGTGACTTCAAAACCTCTTTCCCCCTCAGTAATTCCCGTTGGTGTAATTCTCTTTTTACATGTTTTGTCAAACTCAGCAAACATTTGATACAGAACATACATGCTAATAAGAGTTTTACATTGAGTGGGAAGAGCTATCTGAACAATCTGGTTCATTGGTGTATTGGGAGGATACACCGTCGGGGTAGCAAATTTAAGAGGAGTGGTAGCCTTAAGTCGTTCAGCTTTCAGTTTTTCAACGTCTAAAGGCCAAAAAATCTGTTCTGGGGTTAACCTAGTTTGGGGCACGAAAATGGTCAGTCGGTTCTGTACATAGTAGTTATGGGGCTTGATATTGACACATTTTTCAATGCTCTTGGGATCCTTCATTTTAATCTCAAGTCATTTCCTATTTTCAGATTCAATTTCATCAATCTCTTCTGTATTATGCACATCAGGTGGGGCTTGTGTGTACAATTTGAGCAGTTTGAATGGTTTGGCCTTGTGTGTACAATTTGTTTTCAAGCTTGTTCTTTAAGGCCTTTAAGTTGGAAAAATCGTTTAAGAGCTTAGCTTCTTTACTTTGAAAATCTAACTTTAATGCGGTGACACTATTTTGAATCTCCTGTTTTTGATTAACAGTTTGATCGATTTGATTTTGCAAAGATTTTATTTCCATTCTTAACTCTTCTTCCTTTAAATTCCTTTCAGTAATATATGTACACATTTGCCAATCCATTTTCCGCTCACGTTCGATTAACTCAAATTTTGCACGTTGTTGATACATATTCACCTGATCTTTAAGAATATTAATCCTAGTGGTCAAGGTATCATCAGGTATAACAGCAGTGTATTCATCACATTCACAAATTTCTTTATCAAAAGAAGAGTCATCACTTGGTAAAGTTGTCTCGACATTTTGTTTCAAATATTGCTCATATGGGACAACATTGCTATTACCCATATCAGCAGGATCTGAATCAATAATGTCAGTGTGTTTTACTTCGTTATGAATCCTTTGTTTATGCATCACATTATCAACATGTGTATCGACAGATGCTCTACTAGGTTCATCAGATTCTTTATTGTTATCCATATGTTGTTGTTTTGAGGGAACATTATTGTTTTTCAAATCAACATCATCTGGCGTGACAATACTAGTTTGATGTACCTCATCGAGTATTGTTGGAATAGCACATGTTTCATATGTTTCATACAATTTGAGTACCTCAGAAATGATGGATGATTTGGAAGATCCCGATTGTTGTGGCGATGTGACTGCAGATGAAAGCTTGGCGATGAAGATGGTTTGTGCAGTAGGTTCATCATCAACATCAGAATCAAAGGCATCACAATCTTCAGCCTGGAAGATGTTTGGGTCGTTGAGAGCAAGATCATGGACTGTTTGATCATCCACAGCAGCATCAAAGGAATTCTCTTAATCACCCGCAAGAAATAGCTGTTGTTCCTCATCCAACATAACTCCATTCTCTTGTGCCTGCATCAGCAACATCTTATCTTTGAAGTAGTCGGAGTTCTGAGGACGTTTTGGTTCAGTGCAGTTTCTTGCAATATGACCTAGCCCACCACAGTTATAGCACTTGATTTGTCTTCCTTTTCCTTGATTGGCATTACCCATCCTATTCTGAACATTTCCCCGGACATTTTATCTTCCTTGAACCACAACACGCCCATCTTCCACAACAGCAAGATTACGTGGATTAGATGAGGTTCTGAGTTGATTGTTGGTTTGAGGAAGAGTGCTTCTGAAGTGTTGAACCAGCAGTCAGACTTGGTTGGAGAGATTATCAATTATCTTGTCCATGTAAGAATTCCCAGATTCTTGTGGATTAGTCTTGAAACTTTCTGATTGCATGGAGGTTTGACCAAGAGAGGACTGATTATGTGTTGCTTGAGGAATGGTTGGATGATTGATTGAGTCAGCTGAGAATTGGTTAAGTCCCTGAGCACTGGAGATTAGAGCAAGGGGATCATTTGAGGGATGAAACTTCTCTCTCAGCTGACGATCATACATGGCATGTTTCTCATGTTGTTGCAGATAAGCATAGAGTTGTTCATAGTTGTTGTTTCTGAGTCCTTTGTTTAACTTCACAGCTGTGACAAACCGATCCCATTCTGGTGACATGTTATTGACAAACTTTGAGTTGAGTTGGATGTTAGGCATTGTCATTCTGATCATTCTCATGTCATTCACAAGCTTGTGGAATCTGACATAGTAGTCATTGATGCTTTCACCGGGGTTCATCTTGAAGTGCTCGAATTCATCATACAATTGAGACTCACGATCTTCCTTTGTAAGTTCTGAACCAGCTAGCAACATTTTGACACTGTCCCAAACGGCTTTGGCCTGAGAGTTGAAGTTAATCAATTTGTAGATGTCCTTGGGTAGCCCTTGTACCACAATGTTTGAAGCTCGAATGTCGGCATCATATCGTTTCTTTTCCACTTCACTCAGATCATGGTAGGTACGAGGTCTGTCAATTCCAAAAGTGGTTGTCCCATCTTCACTAGTGGAGATAACATCTCTGGTGGTACCCATTTGAAACGGCCCTTCATCAATTGATCTCAGAATGTTCTCCCCATTTTCTTTGCCTTGACAATACAGACGAATTCTTTGTGACCAGGACTCATAGTCAGTTCTGTCTAGCATAGGAGGTCGAGTGTCGGACCCAGCAGCTTGGATATCATCAATAGATGTTACAGTAGTCATGATGACAAGGTCTTAAACGGGATTTTACAACACACGTGACTTAAACCGAGAAATCGATTCTTTCCCGGGATTTTACTAAAGTCAACCAGGAAAACCGCTAAGATAAGCTAACCGCTGACAAAGTAACCGCTGACAAGTAACCGCTGAGAAAGAAAAACGCTGATAATGATAACCGCTGACAGGATAACCGCTAGTGTAGTAACCGCTGACAATGGTAACCGCTGACAGAGTAACCGCTAGTATAGTAACCGCTGATTTCGAAAACCGCTGGAACACAAAGGACAGACTAAGCTAACCGCTGAAAGCAAACCGCTGACAAAGTGTACAAACCACTAACACTAACCGCTGTAAACCCAAACTAACCGCTGCCAAGAAAACTTTACCGAGGAGAAAACCGCTGCTAAGAAAAGGTCCAAAATCACTCGTCCACTTCACAAACGTAAGATCTAGCCAAAAAAACTGATAAACTAGATGAATCTAACCCCTCTAATCCAAGAAGTACAAGAGAAAACACGAGAAACTCCACGAACAAGATCAAATAAGAGAAAAACCTTCCTAAACTAGTAGAAACTAAAACAACCCATACACCAACCAAGTACCTACGATCCCTAGGATGTAACCGTGGCTCTTGATACCAATTGTAGGATACTAAATAAGCATATGACACGTATGGATCTTGTGTATGGATCGAATAGTGTAGCAAAGAAAGAAAGAAATCAAGAGAGAGAAAGTAGAGAGAGATAGAAGATGGAACGTTGAGAGAAAACCAAAAAAAAAATAGATTATGAGAGGTTCCACCCTCTCCAAGGATGGATAGGGCTTTTATATGTACATGGTGTTGGTTGCCACATGGGCTGTGGATCGGGCTGACAGTGGGTAAAGATCCAACCCGACTCCACGAATACTAACTACTCCTCATCTACGTACTAATAACTATTATAAGTACTACGAGCTAAACAATGCTTAATCGTACTTGGGGTGACCGAATCTTTTCTAAGAAAAATCGTATTTCTAACAACTTGATTAGAGTTACTCCCAACCACATTTGAAGCCATATCCTGGGTCATGAATTCAGCAGTGCCATTAGTTTCCATAGCCACTTCCTCTTCCATCCCCTCTATAACACCTTTTTCAAAATGAACACCAATCATACCCTCCACTTTATCTTTAAGAAGGCACTCATACTGTTGAATCATTTCATCTGTCCAAGTGTTTCTAACCATATGAGTTAGTACTAATTTAGACAGAAAAAACAACTCAACCTCAGCCTTTTGTCTCTCTTTAACCCACGCATCTATATTACTAAGTTAATTCTTGTAACACTCATCATAGACTCTCATATAAGCTTGGTTATGTGTCATACCAGTATTTTTCATCATCTATTTACATAACTCATAAGCTTTCTATTTAGCATTCATAGCTATATTACTATGACCATAGCTTATATCCTTCTGTAATTTAGATATCCTCCAATTTAGACCTTCAATCATTCTACCTTTAACCTTAGCATTACACTTATCATCATAGTATTTCTTTAAATCCATAGACCACCTAAACTTTTCACCATCAGCAATTTGCATTCCAAGCTCACATGCCAAATCAAGTTTACTTCTCATTGGTACCCACTCATCACTTCTAACCTTTACTTCTTCCATACCTTCATTAGCTAAAACATAAAAACTATTCTCTGTATTGATATCATTATGTTGCTTAGCCTTATTTTTAACAACCTCGTTGGAATTAGATACCCCCTTACCTTGAAGATTATTTCCCCTGTTATTACCCTCCATAACCAGCCCATCATCAATCTTCTTACCATTACCTTCCATAGGAACATACCTCCCATTATTACCTTCCCTACGATTCCTCTGACTCAAACCACCTCTACCATTGCTACTACTACCACCTCTACCTCTATTATTAAACCCCCCCTGTTCACATAATACCCATTGTTTTGCTGACCCATACTCCTACTTGTACTAGCTCCATTAGTAGCATACTTCTTAACTTCCTTCCATTCTTTACCTCTTTTATTACCATCATTCATTCTTCCTGTATTATCTCCAACATCCTTAGCTTTTTCATTTTTCTCATCCACAGGCATTTCCCTCTTGCTACATGTTTTAACCTCATGACCAAAAACCTTGCAATTGGTGCAATGAGAAGGTTTCCAAGTGTATTCAACCCTCAAATTCATAGACTTAACCAAACTCTTATAACAAACCTCTACATTCTCCACCAGTTCATTTGAAGCATCAACTTCAATCAAAACTCTAGCAAAGTTTTCCCTACCATAAGCTCTCTCACACATAGAAGTTGTAATTCTATCCATAATGATACGATTCCCAATTCTACTAGCTAAACGACTAATACCTTGCACATTCATAATCTTAACCCATATTGGAACCCTTGATGGCTCAGGTCTCTCCATACACAAACCAAGTTCCCACTTTTGAACAAAAAAAGGCTTACTNATAACAAACCTCTACATTCTCCACCAGTTCATTTGAAGCATCAACTTCAATCAAAACTCTAGCAAAGTTTTCCCTACCATAAGCTCTCTCACACATAGAAGTTGTAATTCTATCCATAATGATACGATTCCCAATTCTACTAGCTAAACGACTAATACCTTGCACATTCATAATCTTAACCCATATTGGAACCCTTGATGGCTCAGGTCTCTCCATACACAAACCAAGTTCCCACTTTTGAACAAAAAAAGGCTTACTATCAACAAGCCTGGGTCCATTTTCTAAAACAAATTCCATACCCTCCACTGACCTGAATTTAATAAACAATAGCCCACACTCTTAGTAATAATCTCAGCAATTTCTTGAGCCCTCCACATTCTTTTTAAATGGCCTGAAATCTCATTATAGTTCATTTTCATCCCCACAAAGTAACCAACCAATGTCAAATCCCATTTCTTACTACCCTCCTCTATAATAGGATCTGTTGAGTTACTTCAGTACCCAAGTCTCATTAAACAAAGATTTGAACACAAATTAAGCCAAGTGTTAGAAAACATTAAACGCCTTCAAGTCACTAAGTGAACAATTGCTCAGTGAGTCACGTTCAGGATGCCAAGGACGAGTCAAAGAAGAAAGTCTCTCCACTCAGTGAGGCAGATCTAGGTGAGTGGTACCTTAGCCAAAGAAGAAGGTGACGGATTCAGTGAGTGATGACAATAACTCACCGAACCCTAAGACTCCTCAACAACTCAAGAAGTATGATTTAAAGACTAAAGACTGAAGACCTAAAGACTGAAGATTAGGCGGGATAAAGCGGGAAATGTTTAAAGTGATAAGATGTTGTCCTTATCTACCTGAAGTCAAACTTTCCCTGAAAGGTAAAGTGTCAGGACAGTGTCATCACTGCTCCTTAGAAAGGAGTATTGTCCTATACCCAAAATAGCCTAATGTAATAGAGATAAAAATACGTAAGTATCTTATCTCCAGTAGCTTAGGTCATCATTTGTCTTTATCATAACGGTTGTAAAAATACTCGTGTATAAATTGGAAACATAAGAGAGGAGTAAAAGTTGACAAGTTTGTGCAATTAATGCTAAGATATTCACAAGCAACTTTTACTCCTCCAAAGAACAACCTAGTCCCTGAGATAGCTCAGAAGGACCTTTAGTTGTCACTCAAGATTAGCTTGGGTTTAGAGAGGAGTCATACCACACTTGTCATTTCAATCCCAATTGTTGTTCCGTAAACACTTGGGGTATAATTCTTTGATTGATTTCTAGTAAGAATTAAACGTTCAAAAATCTTGTCTATTTACTTTACGTTTATTCAAATGTCTTTCAAAGTATCTCATCACATTACTTAAGCATGGTGCATGTTTAGATTAACTTAATTTGTAGTTAATTTAACCGTGTAAACGGGACCAACAAGTGGTATCAGAGCCTCTGGTTTATAAAACTTTCTAAAACAACAGAGTGCTCAAAAGTTTTTAAAATCAAAATCCTACCATGGATGATAGTGATGTACCCTAACTAGTCGATAAAAAGGGAGGAAGCTATACTGCTACAGCTCCCCGACTTGAAGTTGGAAAATTCTATAAGTGGAAAAAAGCGCATGCTTTGCTACTTAACTGGGATGGAACCTTATTATATCACATTGATTAATGAAGGTCCATTATATCACACAATAATAGAAAATGACTCAAAAAAAGACGTTTTTATAAATAAGTTATCATTCATAAAAATATCGGAGTTTTATTAAGATGAGGTCCCATGAATCTAAGTGTGAAATAGAGTTTGAATGATAACAAAGTTGAAAGTCCTCCGAGTTCAGTGCCATTTTCTGCCAAAGCTCCGTAACAGCTATATACCTAGGATACATGCTTAAAGAGTCAACACTAGGCGTTGAGTGAGAGTCATAGGTTTAAGTGATATTGTGTGAATACGAGTTTAGTAAAGCATGGGCTAAGTTGTTATACACCCATGTAAAGTGGTAGAAACCGTATTTAAACAGTTTGTATCTGTCAACATTGTATGATCAGTACAATACTGAAGACAGGGGGTTATTGCACTAAGCTCATGAACCACACGTTAACAAGCCGGGTCATGGGGGTTGCAGACCCAAACATGAGGGGATGGGAAGGATAACTTGCCAAAGTTAATCCTTCAGAGGGTTCAAATATAGTACCTATTGATACCATCTAGAAAGATGTAGTATCAACAGGAGTTGTCAAACTCCAATAGATCTATCAACTATATTCGCGTACGCATGGGTAAAATATCCCAAACGATTAGATTTATGAATTTTAGTTATGTAGTGATGGCAGATAGTTTACTCGTGCACCAACCAAAGAAAAAGACTTGTATTCGGTTTAAAGTAAAGCAAGTAGCATGTATCCCCCTCACAGGGTTTGTAAAGCATTTAAAAAGAGTGTGAGGCTATGAACTCACCTGGGCTTATGGAAATGTAATTGATGTCGAAAGTGACTCAGAGACTAGACTGCCTACTCACGTATCCTTGGGTTTGTTGGTGTGGGTGTATGTCAAGCTTTAGTTATTTTATTTTAAGTTTTCTTAAGTAATCATTCTTAGGGTTTTTAGTGTCAGCTATAACATAACACCGTTCAGGCCATCACAATCCAGAATTATATAAGACTTCTCACATAAAGCTCCCTAGTATTGTATTATGTTATCAACATAATACCATTCAGGACATCATAATTCAGAAGTATATAACCCTCACATGAAGTTCCCTAGTATTGTGTCACGTTGTTAAGTATTTTAGGTTATAACATAAGACCGTTCGGGCCATCACAATTCAGAAGTATAAGACTCCTCACATGAAGCTCCCTAATATTGTATTATGTTATCAACATAATACCGTTCTGGCCATCATAATTCAGAAGTTAATACTCCTCACATAAAGTTCCCTACTATTGTGTCATGTTATTAAGTACTATACTTAAATATAATGTATCACCGTTCGGGCCATCATAATCCAAAGGTCATATTGTAGTAAAACGTTTGAGGAGCCAGGGCACTTTAAATCGTAAACCCAGCAAACTCGTCAAAACGTATACACAAATTAAGCCACTCACATGAAGCTCCCTACCATTGTGATAATTTACATAAAAAGATAGCACTTTTATTTATTAAGCAAATATTCCATTTTATACCCTTATAGTTTATATATTTACAAAATCGACCCTAGACTTATAAACTTATAACATTTAGGCATTTAAGTTTTTAGACTTTACACAATCAGCCCCTCTACTTCTATATTTTAAGAAAATGGCAGAATGACCCTTGGGCTTATAAATTTTCAAGATTTACCATTTATACCCTTAACTTTCAAATATTTGCAAAACTAGTCCTTATAAGTTTATAACTATTTATCTTTTTATCCTAAGGTTATATAACTTTTCAAAAAGGGTCCTTATACTTATAACTTCTAAGAAATGTCAAAAACAGTCCCTAGACTTAATATTTTCAGNAACACCGTTCAGGCCATCACAATTCAGAAGTATAAGACTCCTCACATGAAGCTCCCTAATATTGTATTATGTTATCAACATAATACCGTTCGGGCCATCATAATTCAGAAGTTAATACTCCTCACATAAAGTTCCCTACTATTGTATCATGTTATTAAGTACTATACTTAAATATAATGTATCACCGTTCGGGCCATCATAATCCAAAGGTCATATTGTAGTAAAACGTTTGAGGAGCCAGGGCACTTTAAATCGTAAACCCAGCAAACTCGTCAAAACGTATACACAAATTAAGCCCCTCACATGAAGTTCCCTACTATTGTGATAATTTACATAAAAAGATAGCACTTTTATTTATTAAGCAAATATTCCATTTTATACCCTTATAGTTTGTACATTTACAAAATCGACCCTAGACTTATAAACTTATAACATTTAGGCATTTAAGTTTTTAGACTTTACACAATCAGCCCATCTACTTATATATTTTAAGAAAATGGCAGAATGACCCTTGGGCTTATAAATTTTCAAGATTTACCATTTATACCCTTAACTTTCAAATATTTGCAAAACTAGTCCTTATAAGTTTATAACTATTTATCTTTTTATCCTAAGGTTATATAACTTTTCAAAAAGGGTCCTTATACTTATAACTTCTAAGAAATGTCAAAAACAGTCCCTAGACTTAATATTTTCAGAAAGTTACCATATATACCCCTATGCATGAAAACTATTAAAAAACTAGTCCTTTTCCCATGCGAATTATATTTTAATGAGATAATTGTAAGACTATACAATGATATGTAATGTAGGAGATAAGATGTTATTCGATTGATCTCAAAAGCAGGAGTACAAGATACATTTATAGCCTATTTTATGATTTATATAAGGTAAATAGATAATCACAAGCTAATCACTAATCATGTACATCTAATCGATCATATCTCTTTGCCTACTAAGCAATCATATCTCTTTATGTTAACACTCCCCCGCAGTTCGAGCGGCGAAATTGCGAAAGCTCGGACTGGAATAGTAAACTAAGAAAAACAAAATACATTAACATAATAAAAACATAACTTTAATCAACTCGTAACAAAACCGTACCAACGGTCAACTTTAGGCGACTGGTACCAACGGTCGGCTAAGTCGACTGGTAACACAACCGTACCAACAATCGACTTTACGGACTGGTACCAACGATCAACTTTAGTCGACTCGTAACAAAGTTGTACGAACAATCAACTAATTGACAAACGATAAACTCATGCATTAACTTCAAAAGAAAAGATGATAAAACGAAAGTTGGTTCTAAAACTTCAACCCCCAAAGAGCCTTCCAAACAAACGGGGCGTGTTTTTCCCTAGAAAAACATAAAGATCACAGATTTAGAAGAAGTTGTGGTTTATTTTGGTTACAGATTAAAGGGAGCCCTCCGAACCTCAAGCGTGTAGCCGGCGGCCGGGGGCGGCGGCAGAAGAGTTTAGGTTTTGTGGATCTTAATGGCCTGATACCATGTAAGACTATACAATGATATGTAATGTAGGAGATAAGATGTTATTCGATTGATCTCAAAAGCAGGAGTACAAGATACATTTATAGCCTATTTTATGATTTATATAAGGTAAATAGATCATCACAAGCTAATCACAAATCATGTACATCTAATCGATCATATCTCTTTGCCTACTAAGCAATCATATCTCTTTACGTTAACACTCCCCCGCAGTTCGAGCGGCGAAATTGCGAAAGCTCGGACTGGTATAGTAAACTAAGAAAAACAAAATACATTAACATAATAAAAACATAACTTTAATCAACTCGTAACAAAACCGTACCAACGGTCGACTTTAGGCGACTGGTACCAATGGTTGGCTAAGTCGACTGGTAACACAACCGTACCAACGATCGACTTTACGGACTGGTACCAATGATCAACTTTAGTCGACTCATAACAAAGCTGTACGAACAATCAACTAATTGACAAACGATAAACTCATGCATTAACTTCAAAAGAAAAGATGATAAAACGAAAGTTGGTTCTAAAACTTCAACCCCCAAAGAGCCTTCCAAACAAATGGGGCGTGTTTTTCCCTAGAAAAACATAAAGATCACAGATTTAGAAGAAGTTGTGGTTTATTTTGGTTACGGATTAAAGGGAGCCCTCCGAACCTTAGGCGTGTAGCCGGCGGCCGGAGGCGGCGGCAAAATAGTTTAGGTTTTGTGGATCTTAATGGCCTGATACCATGTAAGACTATACAATGATATGTAATGTAGGAGATAAGATGTTATTCGATTGATCTCAAAAGCAGGAGTACAAGAAACATTTATAGCCTATTTTATGATTTATATAAGGTAAATAGATAATCACAAGCTAATAACAAATCATGTACATCTACTCGATCATATCTCTTTGCCTACTAAGCAATCATATCTCTTTACTTTAACAAAAATTAAGTTTCCTAGCTTATGTTTAGTTGATATATACTTAACTAAGTCTCCTAAATCAAATTATATTACATAATAAGACAATTTAGCATATAAACACATAATTATCTATAACTAGGGTTTTAAAATGAAAACTTGTAAAAGAAAATGACCAAGGCTTAGGCAAGGGTTCCTAGGTGATCTAAGGCATCTTATATCTATCCTAGGTCAGTACTAAAGTCATTATAACAAGTATAAGGGATTACGTGGTCAAGGTGAGGTCTAACGAGGGTTTTGCTAAGGTTTAGGGTTTCTCGGCTAGTTTTCATTTCGACAAGGGTTCTAGGCCTAGTGGTTCTCGACTCCTAGGACTATTAAGACTCTTATACTACTGCTAGGACTCAGTATATTGAGGTGGAGAAGTTGTGTGGGATGGTTTGGAAATGAAAGGGTTCTAAGGGTATTTATAGGGCTCGAAAACCCTTTAGGCTAAGTTTACATGGAGTGGTGGCAAAGTTAACGTGAGGAGGTAGTCAAAGGTGGTGGGGGGATGACTAAGGAAGCCTAGGGAGTAGGTAGGGGGCTGTAGAGGCAGTTCAGAGGTGGTTTGTGATGGTTATTGAGCCGTATAGGCGGTTTAGGACAAGTAGGTGATGCACCTACTTGTAAGGTGGTTGCTAGGGTGCTAGGTTAGGTTAAGGAGAAGGTTAAGCTGCTAGGTAGCTTGCAAGGGGTGGTGGTAGGGTGCTTGCTAGCTTAAGTTTAGTTTTGAACTAGTTTAGGTTTAGTTTTCACCTAGTTTTGTTTATTGAGAGAGATTTTTGTCTAGCATAAGGTTTAGTGCCTAGATTANTCACAAATCATGTACATCTAATCGATCATATCTCTTTGCCTACTAAGCAATCATATCTCTTTACTTTAACAATAATTAAGTTTCCTAGCTTATGTTTAGTTGATATATACTTAACCAAGTCTCCTAAATCAAATTATATTACATAATAAGACAATTTAGCATATAAACACATAATTATCTATAACTAGGGTTTTAAAATGAAAACTTGTAAAAGAAAATGACCAAGGCTTAGGCAAGGGTTCCTAGGTGATCTAAGGCATCGTATATATATCCTAGGTCAGTACTAAAGTCATTATAACAAGTATAAGGGATTACGTGGTCAAGGTGAGGTCTAACGAGGGTTTTGCTAAGGTTTAGGTTTTCTCGGCTAGTTTTCATTTCGACAAGGGTTCTAGGCCTAGTGTTCTCGACTCCTAGGACTATTAAGACTCTTATACTACTGCTAGGACTCAGTATATTGAGGTGGAGAAGTTGTGTGGGATGGTTTGGAAATGAAAGGGTTCTAAGGGTATTTATAGGGCTCGAAAACCCTTTAGGATAAGTTTACTTGGAGTGGTGGCCAAGTTAATGTGAGGAGGTAGTCAAAGACGGTGGAGGGATGACTAAGGAAGCCTAGGGAGTAGGTAGGGGCTGTAGAGGCAGTTCAGAGGTGGTTTGTGATGGTTATTGAGCCGTATAGGCGGTTTAGGTCAAGTAGGTGATGCACCTACTTGTAAGGTGGTTGCTAGGGTGCTAGGTTAGGTTAAGGAGAAGGGTAAGCTGCTAGGTAGGTTGCAAGGGGTGGTGGTAGGGTGCTTGCTAGCTTAAGTTTAGTTTTGAACTAGTTTAGGTTTAGTTTTCACCTAGTTTTGTTTAGTGAGAGATTTTTGTCAGCCTAAGGTTTAGTGCCTAGATTAGGGTCCTATGAGTGTCTAGTGACTAATCCTAAGTCCTAAGAAGCTTATACTAAGTGGTGGTAGCTTATTGTAAAGATTTGGGAAGGTTTAACCTAGTTTCCGGGAAGTTATAACCTAGTTATTGTTTTTGCTTAAAAGACTTGTACCTAAGCTCTCAGAGGTTGTACTAGGGTATAGGGGTGCTAAGCTATCCTAATGATACTAAGGTAACTCATACATAAGCCTTGAACACTTTCAAGCTAGTTCAGATAAGCAATTAGGGTTTGAAAGTTAACCGGAAACACATAGGTGCAATTAGGGTTAGATTAGGGTTTATTATGGTTTTGTGATGAGTTTAGTGTGTTAGATTGATATATTACTTATTGTGGTAGTGTTGTGATCTTATGCTTGACATACCAGGAGTTCACAAAGTGTGAGTGTAGAGATAATTGGCTTGTGTGGATACGTGAGCAGGTCTAGAGAGTCATGCAGGTAATAAATGCACATAGAAAGCAAAAAAAATTTACATGGGAAATACCTAATATAGGTATTTGTAGTGGGAATGATAGTGGTGAGATTTTATGGGTGGTTACAATCTCACCCCCTAAGAAGAAATCTTGTCCCGAGATTTAATTAAAAGTAGGGGTAGAAGAAGAGCGAGTTGATGATTTGAGAAAGAGAAAGTGGTATGAAGAGAAGAATAACAATTGTACAAAAGGAATAAGAGATTTTTATACATGTGCCAGATACTTGGACTCATTTGTTTATATTCTTTTACTTACAAGTAGAGGTGTCCCAATTCTTGTAAGTAAGAGTTTATAATTTTATGATTCCTTTGATTTATAGCTTTCGTATTAAAATGAAATAGTACTCTTTCATATTAATAAGATGATTATAAATCATCCTTAAGTAGTATTGGCGGAAAATGAAAGGAGTTTACCACACTTAAGGAAATGTGGTCTAAGAGTGTTTTAGAGACAAGTTCTGGCCATGGTGAAGACAAGTTCTAGCCATGGTGAAGACAAGTTCCAGCCATTGTGACCAGTTCTACAGTCTCCCTGTTAGCAACTAGTTACCCGATAGCATTCCATGCTATGGCTAGAGTGACGGACGTTAACGATCTCATGCTTGCAACCTTCGCAAGGCCAGATAGTTTAATATCATAGTCGAACATAACGTGGATTAAGGTTCGACATAGATATTCTTACAAGATCTAACTAATAGAATCTTGTGATATGACGAGAAGTACAAGTTCTAACTCTTAGAACATTGTAGGATGAGGTAGGGAGAGAGTTTAGAGTAAGGAAAAATAGAGTGAAAAATGACGGAGGAATGAAACAAAAGGATAAGAGGAGGTGGAAGGATGGATTTAAACGGAAGAGTAGGAATAGGTAGAGTGGGACAAGATGGGAGTATAGGATTAAACGGTAGAGTGGGGAAAGATAAAGGAATAGGATACCTGGAAGAATGGTATCCTAATGAGGATTAGATTTACTAGATTCCTTCGAAGTTTGTTTTCCCCATAAGGTTCTTCTAGTTTTCATTGCTAGTCCTAAGGTTCTATGGGTGATGTATTGGTCTTTACTGGTAAAGAAGATCCTATAATAGGAGAAGGGCTAGGTGGTTTCTTTTCTAGGGATTTACTAAGAGTATTACTATTTCCGGGTAAAGTTTTAAGTTTAGTCTTTTGGCCTAAGTTGTCTATCTAATGGCTTATGTACTTAAAACCAGGTAGGGTATTATCTATAATTCTAGGGTGTGTAACCTAAGAGTGTCAAATCCTAAGATGTAATCTAAAACCCTCAAATGTTTTATTCCTAGTTATAACTAGTAACCTCGAATTCTAAGCCTGAGTTTATAAACATAAGGTAGGCTCGGGATATCCTAAAGGTATATTATTCCTAGGAATTTCTAAATCCTCAATGTTATATGGGAAATCCTAATACGAGGTAGGTCACTTATGAAACTAGGTGTAGGTAAACTATAACCTCAAAACGGCTTGTTCCTGTAAGGTGAAAATTTGGCTAGTATTCCTATCCTACTGCTAGACTAGATGTTAAAGGCTTAGGGTTGTGTGTTGGTAGTGTACTAATCTAATCCTTTGTTATTATTAAGTTTCCTAAATTGCACCTAAAAGACTTCTCATGACTAATTCTAATGTTCTTGATATCAAGTATAATTCCTATCTTAGGCTAAATTCATTTTACTGTAATATCTTTGTTACCTATCGGGTATGGGTTTTTCCTATAGTTTGGTTTTTATAAAGTCTCCCAAAGTTTTCTATTTCTATTTCCTTTATGATTTCTTAGAGACATCCTATTTAAGTGATTCAAAGCATCATATATCTATTCTTAGGTATCCTAGAATTATTTCTAACCTCAAGTATGAGAATCCTAGAGTGTGTAATACGGGTTTTCTAAGAGGGGAAACTACTTCGAGAATCATAGTGATCTAAGGGAGTGGGAGGTAAAGAGGGAAGGGTAGGAGTATGCTTGTATATAACTATTATATACTTGCATATAAGGATAGTTAGGGGAAGGTTCTCTAACTAGGGGAAACTAAGAAGTTTCAGAGGAATGGGGTTTAGAAATGGAGATAAGGTAGTTTACTAAATTCAGAATGAATTCAGATCATTATGATGTAGAATAAAGATTCTCATCATTAGGGGAAGTGATAGGGGAAATGATTTAAGGGATTTAAGGGTTTAAGTGTAAAAAGATAGTGTACGGGAGGAGTTATAACTCATGATATACAATATCATGAATTGAGGATTGAAATCACAACCACATAAGGTCATAAATAATTTTTCATAACTAGAAGTTTAACAAGTATCACTATTTATGCCATATGTGATTAGGAAAGATGGAGGTTTTGGGCAAATTGCCGGGTATGAAAAGGGAAGGGAAGTTTTTGTGGGAAAGGTAAATATAGGGAGTGGATTTATTTCTTGGAGCCCACTTTATCAGCACTTACTAACTTCCTAAAGGATAATATCCTAGGTTTAAGCTTATAATGCCTAAAGTTCAAAAACAATATTCCTAAGGAATATTCTTCTATCTTATGTGGTGTTGGGTTTTTGGCTTAAGGTGTCGAAATTACCTAAATTCCTAAGGGTTGTAAGTAATACATTTTCAGTAGTATTACTTATAGGGTATACTAAGGCCTCGACTAGATTATAACAAGTACCTAACTTGTTATATTTCCTAAGGATGGATAATTTCCTAGGGTTCAGGGTATCCTAGTAAGGAATGGTCGGGAAATACGGTTTCTATCCTCAAAAGTACTTAAGGGTTTATGACTAGGACAAAGTGTCATAACTTATCTTATAGGCATCCTAGTTAGTACCATTATATATAGTACATATCCTAAGATGAAATTTTAACCTAAAGCTTATCGGGCAACTAAAGTGCAATAGTTGATGTTTTCTCCTAAGATTACCTAATACCTAAAGTCAAAAGGATTTCCTATATCTAAGTGGGTAAGTGGCTGGTTATCATCTATTATCTTTTCTAGGGCATAAATCTTATTGGGTTACTACCTAGCTATTGCTATGACCTTTTTCTATCATCAATAAAAGGTTACTAAAGATTTTACCGAAACTATTAAGGATATTTTCAACCTAATTTTTCTAGTGTTCGAAGTGTGTCCTATGGGAATCTCTTCCAGTCTCAAATTTCCAAGATGAGGTGGGAAGATTTGTGGGATTGTAGGGAGGTACTAAGGTATAGGGTAGTTTCCTAAATAAGCTAGGTTTACTACTAGGTAAGTGCGATAAAGGATAAGTGGGTCTCCTAAAGAGTCGGGGAAATAGTGTTTAGAGGGATAATCTAGTACATTCGGAGAGAAAACAGTATTCTCCGTATGTAAACTAGATAAGACGGGGGTAGAGTAGTAGGGTGTAGACATAGCTAGATAATACTAGAAATAATATGCAGCATTTAGCAGTTAAGCAGTTATGTACTATACTAACCTGTAGCCTATGTTATTGCGGAGGATGGCAGTGGCACTGAGGACTTTCTCGGGTTTAAAAAAAGTAGTTGTAGTTTAGGTTTTGACCTTGTTCTTTACAACTGAGGCTCTGATACCAATCTGTAACACCCCCATTTTCACGGATCGCAGCGGATTTAGGGTTGGGGTATTACTTCATGGAATCACAATCACAATAATAGAAAACGACTTGAAAAGAGACATTTTTATAAATAAGTTATCATTCATAAAAATATCAGAGTTTTATTAAGATGAGGTCCCGTGAATCTAAGTGTGAAATAGTGTTTGAATGATAACAAAGTTGAAAGTCCTCCGAGTTCAGTGCCATTTCCTGCCAAAGCTCCGTAACGGGTATATACCTAGGATACATGCTTAAAGAGTCAACATAGGTGTTGAGTGAGAGTCATAGGTTTAAGTGATAGTGTGTGAATACGAGTTTAGTAAAGCATGGGCTAAGTTGTTATACACCCATGTAAAGTGGTAGAAACCGTATTTAAACAGTTTGTATCTGTCATCATTGTATGATCAGTACAATACTGAAGACAGGGGGTTATTGCACTAAGCTCATGAACCACACGTTAACAATCCGGGTCATGGGGGCTACAGACCCAACCATGAGGGGATGGGAAGGATAACTTGCCAAAGTTAATCCTTCAGTGGGTTAAAATATAGTACTTATTGATACCATCCAGTAAGATGTAGTATCAACAGGCGTTGTCAAACTCCAATAGATCTATCAACTATATTCGCATTCGCTTGGGTAAAATATCCCAAACGATTAGATTCATGAATTTTAGTTATGTAGTGATGGCAGATAGTTTACTCGTGCACCAACCAAAGAAAAAGACTTGTATTCGGTTTAAAGTAAAGCAAGTAGCATGTATCCCCCTCACAGGGTTTGTAAAGCATTTAAAAAGATTGTGAGGCTATGAACTCACCTGGGCTTAGGGAAATGTGATTGTTGTCAAAAGTGATCCGGAGACTAGACTTCCTACTCACGTATCCTTGGGTTTGTTGGTGTGGGTGTATGTCAAGCTTTAGTTATTTTATTTTAAGGTTTCTCAAGTAATCATTCTTAGGGTTTTTAGTGTCAGTTATAACATAACACCGTTCAGGCCATCAAAATCTAGAATTATATAAGAATCCTCACAGGAAGCTCCCTAGTATTGTATTATGTTATCAACATAATACCGTTCGGGCCATCATAATTAAGAAATATATAACCCTCACATGAAGTTCCCAAGTATTGTGTCACGTTGTTAAGTATTTTAGGTTATAACATAAGACCGTTCGGGCCATCACAATTCAGAAGTATAAGACTCCTCACATGAAGCTCCCTACTATTGAATTATGTTATCAACATAATACTGTTCGGGCCATCATAATTCAGAAGTTAATACTCCTCACATGAAGTTCCCTACTATTGTTTCATGTTATTAAGTACCAGTCTTAAATATAATGTATCACCGTTCGGGCCATCATAATCCAGAGGTCATATTGTAGTAAAACGTTTGAGGAGCCAGGGCACTTTAAATCGTAAACCCAGCAAACTCGTCAAAACGTATACACAAATGAAGCCCCTCGCATGAAGCTCCCTACTATTGTGATACATCACATAAAAAGATAGCACTTTTATTTATTAAGCAAATATTCCATTTTATACCCTTATAGTTTATATATTTACAAAATCTACCCTAGACTTATAAACTTATAACATTTAGGCATTTAAGTTTCTAGACTTTACACAATTAGCCCCTATACTTTTATATTTTAAGAAAATGGCAGAAATGACCCTTGGACTTATAAATTTTCAAGATTTGCCATTTATAACCTTAACTTTCTAATATTTGCAAAACTAGTCCTTATAAGTTTATAACTATTTATCTTTTTATCCTAAGGTTATATAACTTTTCAAAAAGGGTCCTTATACTTATAACTTCTAAAAATGTCAAAAACAGTCCGTAGAATTAATATTTTCAGAAAGTTACCGTATATACCCCTATGCATGAAAACTATTGCAAAACTAGTCCTTTTTCCATGCAAATTATATTTTAATGAGATAATTAAGTTTCCTAGCTTATGTTTAGTTGATATATACTTAAATAAGTATCCTAAATCAGATTATATCACATAATAAGGCAATTTAGCATTTAAACACATAATTATCTATAATTAGGGTTTTAAAATGAAAACTTGTAAAAGAAAATGACCAAGGCTTAGGCAAGGGTTCGTAGGTGATCTAAGGCATCTTATATCTATCCTAGGTCAGTACAAAAGTCATTAGAACAATTATAATGGCTTACGTGGTCAAGGTGAGGTTTAATGAGGGTTTTGCTAAGCTTTAGAGTTTCTCAGCTAGTTTTCATTTCGGCAAGGGTATTAGGCCTAATGTTCTCGACTCCTAGGACTACTAGGACTCATATACTACTTCTAGGATTAGAAATATTGAGGTGGAGAAGTGGTGCGGGATGGTTATGAAATGAAAGGGTTCTAAGGGTATTTATAGGGCTCGATATCCCTTTAGGCTACGTTTACTCGGAGTGGTGGCCAAGTTATCATGAAGAGGTGGTCCAAGGCGGTGGGGGGATGACTAAGGAAGCCTAGGGAGTAGGTAGGGGGCTGTAGATGCCTTTTAGGGGTGGTTTGTGGTGGTTATTGAGCCGTATTGGCGGTTTAGGACAAGTAGGTGATGCACCTACTTCTAAGGTGGTTTCCAGGGTGCTAGGTTGGGTCAAGCAGAAGGGTAAGCTTCTAGGTAGGTTGCTAGGGGTGGTGGTAAGGAGCTTGCTAGCTTAAGTTTAGTTTTGAACTAGTTTAGGTTTAGTTTTAACCTATTTTTGTTTAGTGAGAGAGATTTTTGTCTAGCATAAGGTTTAGTGCCTAGATTAGGGTCCTATGAGTGTCTAGTGGTGGTAGCTTATGGTAAAGATTTAGGAAGGTTTAACCTAGTTTCTGGGAAGTTATAACCTAGTTATGGTTTTGTGCTTAAGAGACTTGTACCTAAGCTCTAAGAGGTTGTACTAGGATCTAGGGGTGCTAAGCTATCCTAATGATACTAAGATAACTCATACATAAGCCTTGAACACTTTCAAGCTAGTTCAGATAAGCAATTAGGGTTTTAAAGTTAACCGGAAACACATAGGTGCAATTAGGGTTAGATTAGGGTTTATTATGGTTTTGTGATGAGTTTAGTGTGTTAGATTGATAGATTACTTATTGTGGTAGTGTTGTGATCTTATGCTTGACATA
>LBNU01001824.1:0-14874 GCA_014162995.1 Artemisia annua | reverse complement strand
AGGACTACTAGGACTCATATACTACTTCTAGGATTAGAAATATTGAGGTGGAGAAGTGGTGCAGGATGGTTATGAAATGAAAGGGTTCTAAGGGTATTTATAGGTCTCGATATCCCTTTAGGCTACGTTTACTCGGAGTGGTGGCCAAGTTATCATGAGGAGGTGGTCCAAGGCGGAGGGGGGATGACTAAGGAAGCCTAGGGAGTAGGTAGGGGGCTGTAGATGCCTTTTAGGGGTGGTTTGTGGTGGTTATTGAGCCGTATTGGCGGTTTAGGACAAGTAGGTGATGCACCTACTTCTAAGGTGGGTTCCAGGGTGCTAGGTTGGGTCAAGCAGAAGGGTAAGCTTCTAGGTAGGTTGCTAGGGGTGGTGGTAAGGAGCTTGCTAGCTTAAGTTTAGTTTTGAACTAGTTTAGGTTTAGTTTTAACCTAGTTTTGTTTAGTGAGAGAGATTTTTGTCTAGCATAAGGTTTAGTGCCTAGATTAGGGTCCTATGAGTGTCTAGTGGTGGTAGCTTATGGTAAAGATTTGGGAAGGTTTAACCTAGTTTCCGGGAAGTTATAACCTAGTTATGGTTTTGTGCTTAAGAGACTTGTACCTAAGCTCTAAGAGGTTGTACTAGGATCTAGGGGTGCTAAGCTATCCTAATGATACTAAGGTAACTCATACATAAGCCTTGAACACTTTCAAGCTAGTTCAGATAAGCAATTAGGGTTTTAAAGTTAACCGGAAACACATAGGTGCAATTAGGGTTAGATTAGGGTTTATTATGGTTTTGTGATGAGTTTAGTGTGTTAGATTGATAGATTACTTATTGTGGTAGTGTTATGATCTTATGCTTGACATATCAGGAGTTCACAAAGTGTGAGTTTAGAGATAATTGGCTTGTGTGGATACGTGAGCAGGTCTAGAGAGTCATGCAGTTAGTAAATGCACATAGAAAGCAAAAAAAATTACCTGGGAAATACCTAATATATGTATTTGTAGTGGGAATGATAGTGGTGAGATTTTACGGGTGGTTACACAACGTGCAACACCCCCATTTTCATGGTTCGCAGCGGATTTAGAGTTGGGGTATTACTTCACGGAATCACAGTTAAAGTAATAAAAAACAACTCGAAAGAGACGTTTTTAGAAATAAATTATCGTTCATTAAATTATCATAGTTTTTATAGTAAAATATATACTTTTACTATGGATGAGGTCCCAAAGTCTAGGTGAAATGTTATGTTTAAATGATAACCGGTTTGAAAGTCCTCCAAGTTCAGTGCCTCCTCCTCCCATAACTCCGTAGTAGTGATATACCTAGGATACATGCTTAAAGAGTCAACAATAGGTGTTGAGTGAGAGTCATAGGTTTAAGTGATAGTGAATACAAGTTCCACAGGGTTCAGTTGTTACACCCTTCAAGGAAAATGCAGTGTTTGTGATAATTGCAATGCATATACAATTATCAAGAGTGGGGTATGTTGCCCTAAACTCATGAACCACACGTTAACAGTCCGGGTCAAAGGGTCTGCAGACCAACCATGAGGGGACGGGAATGATAACTGTTAGCTTTGTATTTTTATAATATAAAGTGTCGGTCATTAAAGTCTAAAATCATGTAATAGGTTGCGTTAGAAAGCGTTTCAAAAGTTATTAGTCCATTAGTTCAAATAGAAAGAAGTCTAAGGGCCATACATGTAATATCCAAAGCCCTAGACTTGTGAGGCTATATTATGTATGTAAACCTTCATTTGAAGGAGAGAGCTTCATCATCAATACACACACATTGTTCTTAATCTTTCATGAAGTCTCCACTCTCTCTCTCTACTCTCTCTCTAGAATAAGCATGAATAAGTTGTGAAATAAGTTGTTATCCAGGTCCTACAAGTGGTAATCCATCGCCAGGGATAGATTTAGGTTGATATAGATTAGTTTTTGGTTGTTTTTTTGGGGGTTGTTGGTTTAGTTTGGCTCGTTAATCATTGTTAGTTATTCGCTAGATTTCATTTTTTTTTTTGTGTTCTTCCCATCTTATTTAGTTTTTTAAAACCTTTAAAACTTTTCTTAATCTTCGTTTGGGTAGCGTTAAAATTTTAACAACAGCAAGGGTTTTATAAGGTTTTAGAACATTGCGAATGAAGAAAAGGTGGTTTTTAGCGAATAGCAATTTTTTGGGGTAATAGCGAATATCCAAATTTTGGGCTTTAGCCGAATAGGGTATACAATAACGAGTAAAATGCTAATTTTCTGTTTGGCCGAGTATCTACCTTGGCAAACCATTGCGAGTAACCTTTATCTTGCGAATAAAGGTTTTATTTGGCGAATAAGCAATTTTGGGTTTGCGAGTAAGGCATTTGATTTGCGAATAAGCTTTTTGTTCGAGTAAGCTTTTGGGTTGCGAATAAGGTTGCGAATATGCTTTTTTGGTTGCGAATAATGGAATTGAATTGCGAGTAGGAAGTTGGATTCGAGTAAGGAATTGGATTGCGAGTAAGAACACCAGGTCTTAAGTGAGGTTTGTTTTTTAAAAAAAAAAAAATAAAAAAAATAAAAAAAAAAATAATAAAATTTATTTTTCTGCAGGAGATTAAACGTTCAACTTTTTACGGCGAGATTTCATTTTTGTTACGTTGAACATTTTGACCTAAAATTCAAATTTTTCGGCCTAAATTCAAAATTTTTCGATTAAAATTTGGCCGTCAAAATTTTTGAAACTCAATTTTTTCGTGCAACCTTAAGATTTGCTTCGTAGTGTTTTTTCAAATTTTAGATAAATTTTTTCAATTTCGTTTTTTTGGAGGGAAAACTCAAACTCAGCTAAGAACAACCGTATCAACGCAACGACGTTTTCACCCAATCAAACCTAATCTTCATCAAACAACCTAAGTTCCATCCTAAAAGATCTACAACAAACTTTTCACCGACTTTTCCCCTTCACTTTGCATCGAATCATCATGGCCAACTCAACAAGATATTCATGCCCGCCGGTGCTGAAAACACGACCTCCATGCTTTCCAAAGGGGTTGGTTATTCACAATGGTCTAGTAGAATGCTAACGCTATGCTGAAGAGGGCAAAACGAATGGAAAGCTTCTGATTAATTCTGGTTTTGGCATGGTCCTTCAACCTAGAGAAATACTAGACCCCCTGGTGATCCGAATGGAACCCCCCCGCCAGTACCACCTTTCTTACAGACTTCAGAAATGTAGACTGACTACACTGAAGAAGATCGACAACAAATCATTGCCTGATGATCAAGGCATTTCACATTGTTGTTCTTTTGGTCTAAACAGAATCGACTTATAAATGCTACAGTGGATAGTGAAGAAAGTGCTCATGCAGTCTGGGAAAAGAGTTAAGAAGCTTAGTATCGGAACGCATATCGGGAAACAAGAAATGGAAACACAATTGCTTAAGAACTTGCAAGTTCACTTCCATTCCTGGTGAATCCCCTTTTTGAGTCGTATTATCTCGAGAATTCTGCAAAATCATGAATGATTTGTCAAGGCAGCAACTAACTTCAGACAAACATTGCTAACAATCACAATCTTTCTGAAATGAGCTACAACCTAGAATGGGGAAGATACGTCAGCATTGTTTATCAGACGAAGAATTTGCATGATGTTAACTTATGATCCAGTTGTACGATTTTTGAAGGCAGAATCCAGGGCAGAGCAAATGAAGTGAGAGCTGAGATGCTTGCTAAGAAACATGATCCTCTAGCATTATTGCTAATACACCATCCCACCTTCATCAGTAAACACACAATATCAACCATCAATCATCATCTTCCACTCACACTCATGCAACAAGCAAAACATTCCACAACAAACTGGCTGCAATCCCACCAACAACAATTCTACCCACAACACAAACAACAAGTCATTCCACAACAACCCATATCCATCTTTACTTCCCAGAAACCAGACTTCACTGGACAGTGATGATTCTACTGATGCTTTGACACAAGCACTTGCTTTTCTGAGAAAAAGCAGTCCCACAAGGACGCTATTCCACACCAACCACCAAACAACCAACGAATTTTCAACGAACACTCGTATCATAGTTTTTATAGTAAAATATATACTTTTACTATGGATGAGGTCCCAAAGTCTAGGTGAAATGTTATGTTTAAATGATAACCGGTTTGAAAGTCCTCCAAGTTCAGTGCCTCCTCCTCCCATAACTCCGTAGTAGTGATATACCTAGGATACATGCTTAAAGAGTCAACAATAGGTGTTGAGTGAGAGTCATAGGTTTAAGTGATAGTGAATACAAGTTCCATAGGGTTCAGTTGTTAAACCCTTCAAGGAAAATGCAGTGTTTGTGATAATTGCAATGCATATACAATTACCAAGAGTGGGGTATGTTGCACTAAGCTCATGAACCACACGTTAACAGTCCGGGTCAATGGGTCTGCAGACCAACCATGAGGGGACGGGAATGATAACTTTGCCAAAGTTAATCCTTCAGAGAGGGTTCAAATTTAGTACTTATTGATACTCTCCAGTGAGAGGTAGTATCAACGGGAGTTGTCAAACTCCAAAAGATCTATCAACTATATTCACGTTCACTTGGGTAAAATATCCCAAATGATTAGATTCAAGAATTTGGTTATGTAATGGTGGCAGATAGTTTGCTCGTGTAACAACCAAATAAAAAGACTTGTATTCGGTTTAAAGAGAGGAGAAAGCATGAAACCCCCTCACAGGGTTTGTAAAGCATTTAGAAACTGTGAGGTTATGAAAACTCACAGAAAAGAGTGTGAGTCTATGAAATCACCTGGGCTTAGGGAAATCTGATTGATGTAAAAAGTGACTCAGAAACTAGACTGCCTTACTCACATATCCTGGTGGTATTGTAGGTGTGGATGTATGTCAAGCTCTAGTTGTTTTGTTCAAGTTTCTTAAGTAATCATTCTTAGGGTTTTTAGTGTTTTAGATATAACATAACACCGTTGAGGCCATCATAATCCGGAAGTATAAGACTCCTCACATGAAGCTCCCTACTATTTTATTATGTTATCAGGATAATACCGTTCGGGACATCATAATTCAGAAGTATAAGACTCCTCACATGAAGCTCCCTACTATTGTATTATGTTATCAACATAATACCGTTTGGGCCATCATAATTCAGAAGTTAATACTCCTCACATGAAGATCCTTACTATTGAGTCATGTAGTTATTTAAAGTTTAGTTATAACATAACACCGTTCGGGCCATCATAATTCATAGGTCATGCAATAATCGTTTGAGGAGCCATGGCACTTTAAATCCTAAACCCAGAAAACTCGTCAAAATGAAAATATCCACATGATACCCTTCACATGAAGCTCCCTAGTATTGTGTTATGCTTCTAACTTTAAAATATTTTCACTTTATACCCTTATAGTTTATATATTTCCAAAATATACCCTGAACTTATAATACTTATATTATTTATATTTATAACTATCTAAACTTGACACAATTAGTCCCTATACTTCTATATTTTGGGAAAATGGCAGAAATGACCCTTGAACTTATAAGTTTTCAAAATTTACCATTTATACCCTTAACTTTATAACTTTTGCAAAACTAGTCCTTATAAGTTTATAAGTATTTTACTTTTTATCCTAAGGTTATGTAATTTTGCAAAAAGGGTCCTTATACTTATAACTTCTAAGAAAATTCAAAAATAGTCCCTAGACTTAATATTTTCAAAAAGTTACCATATATACCCCTATGCATGGAAAACTTTGCAAAACTAGTCCTAATTCCATGCAAATCATATTTTTCTGAAAAAAAGGTTTCCTAGCTTATGGTTAGCTAATATTAGCTTATCTATGTTACGNCTTATAAGTTTTCAAAATTTACCATTTATACCCTTAACTTTATAACTTTTGCAAAACTAGTCCTTATAAGTTTATAAGTATTTTACTTTTTATCCTAAGGTTATGTAATTTTGCAAAAAGGGTCCTTATACTTATAACTTCTAAGAAAATTCAAAAATAGTCCCTAGACTTAATATTTTCAAAAAGTTACCATATATACCCCTATGCATGGAAAACTTTGCAAAACTAGTCCTAATTCCATGCAAATCATATTTTTCTGAAAAAAAGGTTTCCTAGCTTATGGTTAGCTAATATTAGCTTATCTATGTTACGTAAACTAGCTTATAGTGTATGAAAAGGGCTTATGACATAAAAATAGAAATTCGACTCTATTTAGGTTTTTTAAAAGGAAAAGTTCTAGTTTTTAGTGATCAATGCTTAGGTAAAGGTTCTAAGGCATCCTATATCTAACCTAGTACTGTAATATAACTATTAGAAGCAAGATTAAAAGCTTACTTGACCAGCTAGGGCTTAACGTGGGGTTAACTAGGGTTTTAGGTTGTCTATATGGCAAAACAACTCAACCAAGGTACAAGGCCTAACTAGCTCGATTCCTAGGACTTCTAAGGCTTCCATACTACTGAAATTTAAGGTGGAAAGAAAGAATGGGATTGTTTGAAATGAATGGGAGGGCATGGGCTTTTATAGACCTCGTTAACCTTGGAGGCCAAGGAATACGAGGCTAGGTGATACAAGGTGGGGGAAGTGACTCATACCAGCTATATATGACTAGTGGGAGCTATAAGGGTGACTATGGTGGGCTAAGAGGCGGTGTAGGGATTGTGTGGTGGTGGTGAGGCCGAATGGGGAAGGAGGTGACAAGTAGGTGATACACCTACTTTTGTGCTTGCTAGGGAGGTGCTAGGGTGGGCGCTAAGCATGAATAAGGTTCTAGGCTAGGTGCTTGAGGTGTTTGAGGTGCTTAGAGTACTTAGTTTTAGGATTAAGGTTAAGTTAGGTTTAGTTATAACCTAATTTTTCTTAGTGAGAGATTAGGGTCTAGCTTAGGGTTTAGTGCCTAGATTAGGGTCCTATGAGTGTTTAGTGACTATTCCTAGGTCCTAAGAAGCTTATACTAAGTGGTGGTAGCTTATGGGAAAGATTTGGGAAGGTTTAACCTAGTTTCTGGGAAGTTATAACCTAGTTATGGTTTTGTGCTTGAGAGACTTGTACCTAAGCTCTAACAGGTTGTACTAAGGTCTAGGGGTGCTAAGATATCTTATTGTTCCTAAGGTAACTTGTACATAAGCCTTGAACACTTTCAAACTAGTTTAAATAAGCAATTAGGTTTTAGTTAACACATAGGCCTGATTAGGTAGTGAGAGTAAGAGGTATCTAAGGCATAACTTATGTTATTGATTTCCTATTTTACATATTCTATAAGCACTAGTTATTCTAAGGCAAAGCTCTTAAGGCTATAAAAGCATACTACTTAGGGATTTCTTTTAAGGTTTTCTTAAATCTAAGGGTTTAAGTTTGTGATGTTTCCTAGGTTCGATTGATGACATTCCTCATCATCATCAATCATCTTTTTTAAAGTACAAATCCTAAAACGGGCAAAGGCTATCTTATGATGGTGTCTCATTTAACTTTTCTGTAATTTAGCAACCTTAAAACGGGTTTGTTGTAGGGTATTTCTTAAACTACTATAATCAGGTTGGAAGCCTATGTTATTATCATGACCTTCTTCTATCTTCTCAAGAAGGTCAAGGAAAATTTCATCTAAGTTATTTAAAATATCCTCTACTTGATCTTCCTGATTTTCTATGGTTGTCCTAGTGGGATTTTCCCCAATTTCAACATTCAAAGATGAAGTGGGAGGGTTTACTAAGTAAGGTGTGGGTGCTAAAGTATAGGATTGCCTAGGTTCATATCTAGGGGTATAGGTAGAGATAGGGTTCCTAGGTATATATGGTTCTCTAGGAAGAAAGAACCCATGTGGCTAAAATCTTAGAGTGGGGAATGGTAGGTGTAAAATAGTGTTTAGGGGACTAATAGGTGATGCCTTAGCATAGAAATTTCTTATATGTTTTAAGTGTGGATTATCTATGAAAGGTGTAAAACCTAAGGGTGACGGTGTATCTATATTATTCCTAGAGTCTTCTAAGGAATCGGGATAATATGGTTTAGAGGGATAATCTAGTACATTCGAAGAGGAAAGAGCATTTTCTGGATGTAAACTAGATGAGACGGGGGTTGAATAGCGGGGAATGGAAATAACTATATAATAGTAAAAATACTATAATCATTTAGCAGTTAAGCAGGTAATTACTATACTAACCATGGCATTTATTGTTACGGAGGATAGCAGGGGCACTGAGGACTTTTTCGGGTTTAGGAAATATAGTTGTAGTTTAGGTTTTGACCTTGTTCTCTACAACTGACGATCTGATACCAATCTGTAACACCCCCATTTTCATGGTTCGCAGCGAATTTAGAGTTGGGGTATTACTTCATGGAATCACAGTTACAGTAATAGAAAACGACTCGACAAGAGACGTTTTTAGAAAATAAGTTATCATCCATTAAATTATCAGAGTTTTTATAGTAAAAGATATACTTTTACTATGGATGAGGTCCCAAAGTCTAGGTGAAATGTTATATTTGAATGATAACCGGTTTGAAAGTCCTCCAAGTTCAGTGCCTCCTCCTGCCATAATTCCGTAGTAGTAATATACATAGGATACATGCTTAAAGAGTCACCACTAGGTGTTGAGTGAGAGTCATATGTTTAAGTGATAGTGAATACAAGTTCCACAGGGTTCAGTTGTTACACCCTTCAAGGAAAATGTAGTGTTTGTGATAATTGCAATGCATATACAATTATCAAGAGTGGGGTATTTTGCACTAAGCTCATGAACCACACGTTAACAGTCCGGGTCATGGGGTCTGCAGACCAACCATGAAGGGACGGGAAGGATAACTTTGCCAAAGTTAATCCTTTAGAGAGGGTTCAAATATAGTACTTATTGATACCCTCCAGTGAGAGGTAGTATCGATGGGCGTTGTCAAACTCCAATAGATCTATCAACTATATTCGCATTCACTTGGGTAAAATATCCCAAATGATTAGATTCATGAATTTGGTTAAGTAATGGTGGCTGATAGTTTACTCGTGCAACAACCAAAGAAAAAGACTTGTATTCGGATTAAAGAGAGTAAGCATGTAACCCCCTCACAGGGTTTGTAAAGCATTTAGAAAGTGTGAGGCTATGAAAACTAACAGAAAAGAGTGTGAGGCTATGAACTCACCTGGGCTTAGGGAAATCTGATTGATTTAAAAAGTGACTCGGAAACTAGACTGCCTTACTCACATATCCTGGTGGCATTGTAGGTGTGGATATATGTCAAGCTCTAGTTGTTTTGTTCAAGTTTCTTAAGTAATCATTCTTAGGGTTTTTAGTGTTTTAGATATAACATAACACCGTTAGGGCCATCATAATCTAGAAGTATAAGACTCCTCACATGAAGCTCCCTACTATTGTATTATGTTATCAGCATAATACCGTTCGGGCCATCATAATTCAGAAGTATAAGATTCCTCACATGAAGCTCCCTACTATTGTAATATGTTATCAACATAATACCATTTGGGCCATCATAATTCAGAAGTTAATACTCCTTACATGAAGCTCCTTACTATTGAGTCATGTAGTTATTTAGAGTTTAGTTATAACATAACACCTTTCGGGCCATCATAATTCAGAGGTCATGCAATAATCGTTTGAGGAGCCAGGGCAATTTAAATCCTAAACCCAGCAAACTCGTCAAAACGAAATATCCACATGATACCCTTCACATAAAGCTCCCTAGTATTGTGTTATGCTTCTAACTTTAAAATATTTTCACTGTATACCCTTATAGTTTATATATTTACAAAATATACCCTGAACTTATAATATTATATTATTTATATTTATAACTATCTAAACTTGACATAATTAGTCCTTATACTTCTATATTTTGGGAAAATTACATAAATGACTCTTGAAATTATAAGTTTTCAAAATTTACCATTTATACCCTTAATTTTATAACTTTTGCAAAACTAGTCCTTACAAGTTTATAACTATTTTACTTTTTATCCTAAGGTAATATAATTTTGAAAAAAGGGTCCTTATACTTATAACTTCTAAGAAATGTGAAAAATAGTCCCTAGACTTAATATTTTCAGAAAGTTACCATATATAACCCTATGCATGAAAACTTTGCAAAACTAGTCCTAATTCCATGCAAATCATATTTTTATGAAACAAAAAGGTTTCCTAGCTTATGTTTAACTAATATTAGCTTATCTAAGTTACCTAAACTAGCTTATAGTGTATGAAAAGGGCTTATGACATAAAAATAGCAACTCGACTCTATTTAGGGTTTTTAAAAGGAAAAGTTCTAGTTTTTAGTGATCAAGGCTTAGGCAAAGGTTCTAAGGCATCCTATTACTAACCTAGTACTGTAATATAACTATTAGAAGCAATATTGAAAGCTTACTTGACCAGCTAGAGCTTAACGTGGGGTTAACTAGTGTTTTAGGGTTTCTCGATGGCAAAACAAATCAACCAAGTTACAAGGCCTAACTAGCTCGACTCCTAGGACTTCTAAGGCTTCAATACTACTGAAAGTTTAAGGTGGAAAGAAAGAATGGGATGGTATGAAATGAATGGGAGGGCATGTGCGTTTATAGCCCTCGTTAACCTTGGAGGCCAAGGAATATGAGGCTAGGTAGCACAGGGGGGGGGAGGTGACTCATACCAGCTGTCTATGACTAACGGGAGCTATAAGGGTGACTATGGTGGGCTCAGATGCGGTGTAAGGATTGTGTGGTAGTGGTGAGGCCCAATGGGGAAGGAGGTGACAAGTAGGTGATGCACCTACTTGTGTGCTTGCTAAGGAGGTGCTAGGGTGGGTGATAAGCATGACTAAGGTGCTAGGCTAGGTGCTTGAGGTGTTTGAGGTGCTTAGGGTAGTTAGTTTTAGGATTAGGGTTAAGTTAGGTTTAGTTATAACCTAATTTTGCTTAGTGAGAGATTAGGGACTAGCTTAGGGTTTAGTGCCTAGATTAGGGTCCTATGAGTGTTTAGTGACTTATCCTAAGTCCTAAGAAGCTTATACTAAGTGGTGGTAGCTTATGGGAAGGTTTAACCTAGTTTCCGGGAAGTTATAACCTAGTTATGGTTTTGTGCTTAAGAGACTTGTGGCTAAGCTCTAAGAGGTTGTACTAGGGTCTATGGGTGCTAAGATATCCTATTGTTCCTAAGGTAACTCTTACATAAGCCTTGAACACTTTCAAACTAGTTTAGATAAGCAATTAGTGTTTAGTAAACTCATAGGCCTGATTAGGGCTTAATTAGGATTTATTAGGGTTTTGTGATGAGTTTAGTGTATTCGATTGATAGATTACTTATTGTGGTGTTGTTGTGATCTTATGCTTGACATACCAGGAGTTTATAGGATGTGTGGGTGGAGATCTTTACCTTGTGTGGATACGTGAGTAGGTCTAGAGAGTCATGCAAATAGTGAATGCACATAAAAAGCAAAAATTTACCTGTGAAATACCTGATATAGGTATTTGTAGTTGGAATGATAGTGATGAGATTTTGTGGGTTATTATACAACGCTTGAAAAGCATCATTATATCTTGTCTCCCTGACGATATAATGGAATCAGTCATCAACTGTCCAACTGCAAAGCAGACTTGGACTGACTTGGTTCATAGCTATGAAGGTCCCTCAGATACCAAGGAAAACAGGATCATGGACCTGAAACTTGTGTATAACACTTTCAGGGCCAAAGACTCTGAAAGTCTCTCAGAGACCTATACTCGTTACACAACCCTTCTTAATGAGCTGACCAACGATGGTGTCACCCTGTCTAAGCATGAAATCAATGTTGGCTTTGTCAACTGTCTCCCTGAGAAATGGTTAAACTTCTCTCAGGGTCTAAGAAATGCCAACCACCTTCAGAATCTTGAGCTTTCAGAGATTTATGGTAAATTTCTCTATGAGGATAACCTAATCTCTAGGAGATATCCTAAGGCCCAAGATATCAAAAAGACCCTGACCAGCTCACCCATATCTACTGCTTTCTATTCTATTGGTATTGTGCAGGATTTCCAAGAGAACTCTAATGATGAGGCTGATGAGAGAAGCAGTATGAAGTACCTAAATGATTTACAAATTGAATTTCAAGAAAGGGCACTCCTTGAAAACTCAAAATGTTTTATCAGTAGAAACAAAACTTTTCCCAAAGCTATAGCAAATGAAAACACTGAGTGTTTTAAATGTAGCAAAAAGGGTCACTTTGCAAAAGACTGTCTCTCAAAAACAACCTCAGAACCCTCATCAAGTTTTCAGGAAACAATTCCTCAGGAACAAAATTTCAACCAAAAATGCTTCAGTCTCCTCAATACTTTCAAAACAAAACTGAGAATAGTTCTCAAAAGTATTTTGAAGCCATGTATTGAAAAGCAAAAGCCAAAGTTGCACTTCTTGAGGCAGCTCCCTCAATTCCTCAGTCACCTCAGGCCCCTAAACCTTCTCAGGCTAAAACCAAAGGGCTGGTTGCTGAAACCTTTGACTGGGATGAGGAATCTATATCCTCAGAAGATGAAGAAGTTCATGTCAGTGCACTGATGGCACTCTCAGATGACAACAAAATGGCTGTGGGCAAAAGTCATGCCAGAAATGGTGAATGGGTCAACATTACCATGAGAAAGGTAAACATCTTACTTTATATGGATGATAATAGTGATTAGCAGTCTTACCTTAATAACATTAATGTGGATCTTAAGTATGTTGAAGAGCAAAGGTTAAACTTGTTTTCTAAATATAAAAAACTTACATTTGAATTAAATAAGTTAGAGATGAACTTCTTGTGCTTAAACAAGCTAAGCTAGAAAATGTAACACTTCAAATTCAAAATACTGAATTGGTGAAACAAAACCATGCTCTTCTAGAAGAACTTAAGAAAGAAAAGGATGTCATTGAAAGCTGGACCAAGAAAAACCCAAGGGTGTATGACACTGTCAGTCTCATCCCTAGTACCAAGAAGAAAATACTAGGAGAGGATCAGCTCACTGAATCCTCCAGTGAGACTCTTAGTGAAAGGACCTTCATGCCAGCTGGTACCCCTTTGAAAAGGAAGTGCATCCCAAANGGCAAAAGTCATGCCAGAAATGGTGAATGGGTCAACATTACCATGAGAAAGGTAAACATCTTACTTTATATGGATGATAATAGTGATTAGCAGTCTTACCTTAATAACATTAATGTGGATCTTAAGTATGTTGAAGAGGAAAGGTTAAACTTGTTTTCTAAATATAACAAACTTACATTTGAATTAAATAAGTTAGAGATGAACTTCTTGTGCTTAAACAAGCTAAGCTAGAAAATGTAACACTTCAAATTCAAAATACTGAATTGGTGAAACAAAACCATGCTCTTCTAGAAGAAATTAAGAAAGAAAAGGATGTCATTGAAAGCTGGACCAAAAAAACCCAAGGGTGTATGACACTGTCAGTCTCATCCCTAGTACCAAGAAGAAAATACTAGGAGAGGATCAGCTCACTGAATCCTCCAGTGAGACTCTTAGTGAAAGGACCTTCATGCCAGCTGGTACCCCTTTGAAAAGGAATTGCATCCCTAACCAACTGACTGGATTAAAAGACTCAGCCCTAATGAAAAAATGCCAAACTTCAACACTGGGAGAATCTTGGAGCCTGAAAGCCAGGCTATCAAAGAAATGCTTAGAGTCACTGATGAACCCAGTAGTACTGAGTCAATCACTGAGTCTCCAACTAAGTCCCAAACTCCACTTCCACCATTGAAAGTCCTTCAGGGAGCTGAACCATGTTCAGACCTAACACCTCTTGTCTACTCTTAACACTCTCCTAAGGAGAGGGTGGGACTAGGCACAACGATCCTGAAAAGGCCTAACCCTGATAAAAACAAAACAATTTCAGCTCCCACTGAAGTTTCAACACCTTCAACCTCCATTGAGGTTAAACCTGACAACACTGATTCAAAATATGATTAGTTAGCTGAACTTGTCAGGAAGCTAAGTGAAAAGTTGGAATCAACTAAAAAGTCCTCATCAAAAGATAAGGAACCAACTTCAGCTTCCTCAGGCACCACCAAACCAAAATCCTCACACAAGCCCCAGAAAAGATGTGAACTATGCAACTATACAAATCATGCCACTGATGATTGCTGTAGGTTTTTGTTATGCATGATATGCAAACAAGAAGATCACAGAACTTTTGACCACTTATCATACACCACATCCTTGAAGGCTCAAGCTAGCTACAAAGCTCAGGCTCACAAGTATGCTTCAGCCTCCAAGCAAACCTTGAAACAAAAGGCTAAGCCTTTCAAACCCTGCACTCACGGTGGATTCAGTGACCATCACCCTATTGATTGTCTTATGTATCCTTGCTGTGACATTTGTCGAGATCCTTCCCATGATACATCAGGACATGACAATGTCATTCAGGCTAGAAGAGGACTGAAAACAAACACATCCCAGTTTACTGAGTCCTCTTCAAGCACCAAATGCAAGATATGTGGAAGCTCTGTTCACTCCACCACTGACCATGAGTCCATTAACAAGTTTAAGAAGTCCATTAGACCCAAGCCCACTAGGAAGTGGGTTAACAAGAAAAACTAACCCAGTTTACTGTTTGTGCAGAGACATGCCAGGGATCCTGTTTGGCATCTTGATAGTGGATGCTCAAGGAGTATGACTGGTGTGAAACAATATCTGCACAAATATGTGGAAGAACCAGGACCCAAGGTAGTATTTGGTGATAACTCATAAGCTTCCACTGATGGTTATGGTTCAGTAAACTGTAATGGTCTAGTGTTTACAAGAATTGCTTATGTTAATGGTCTCAAGTACAATCTCATCAGTGCCAGTCAATTATGCGATGCCAAGTACATAGTTTAGTTTGATGAAAATAGAGGAACAATCTTTAATGCTAACTAAGAAGTTGTGTTGATTGCCCCTAGGAGAGATGAT
>LBNU01001823.1:37139-71505 GCA_014162995.1 Artemisia annua | reverse complement strand
ACATTGTTTTTACGTGAGGTACACGTTTAAGTGGTAATAGTTTAGCACCCAGTATTTAGCGTTATTCGGAGGTACCGGGTTTTAATTAAAAATAGATTTTTATTGGCAACTATAGTTGGTATAATGAACTTGTAAAATTATAAAATATATTATTTTGTAAAACCTTGAGTGTTTGAATAGATATTGCTATTGTTGGTACAATTCTTGTTGTATAAATGTACAAGTATAAGTTTAATCTTTGGTACCTCCAAAATATAAATAAATATAATTTTAATATATTAATGGAATTGTGACTAATATATAAAAATATTAGATTTCTTAGTGGAATTTATTTGTACATAGATAAAAACTATAATACATATTTAGTATTTATTTAAAGAAAATAAAATATACTTAACTTGAATTTATATAAATCCTACGAGTGGAATAGAATGCAAAATGATTTTATGATGAATGTAGACTACGCTTAGTCTGTGAAATGCAATATGGTTGATTCTCAATGAAAACTGTGACTTAACCTACCGGGTCTTGTCAAATGAATATCGTAAAACCCTGTTTACGTGAAATGATGAATTAAAATTCTGGTGAATGGAAAAATGTAAGGCTTTGGAAAGTGACCTGAAATTGCGAATTGTGCATTTAGAGTGTGGCTCATGCTCCAGCCAATTGCCATTTTTCTACGGTATTTTGTGTTTCAAAAAATTGCTTGTGTCTCCTGGAAAACAAAAAAATGTTATTTGATTATTATATCTGATACAACATTTTAAGCAACGAAATAGACATGTATGTGTTAGTAAATTACTTACTCTGATATACGGCACAATTTCATCTGTATCTTTGTATTACATAGCAAATGTGCTTTTGAAAGATGCTTCGAAGTCGATTTTGATTGTCGCGGCGACAATGCTTTCCATCCTCATTTTATTGTTACATGTTTTATCAGGTGGGATCCGGATAGTTCAATGTTTTTAGATACATCGCTAAAAAAAACATCTATTGTTTTCTTCGCGATATCTCCTCAGCAATGCATCCTCTGTTTATTTCTGTTCGCACATGTCCTTTAATAACCTTCATACATCTTATCGGAAGGGATACATCCACCGAAGCATACGGGACCACATATTTTTACTCCTAGGTAGGTTCACTGTCAAGTGTTTATCATAATATCAAAACAATGACGGAGGAAGTACTTTCGAGAGGCCAGTGTCACAACAAGTTCGGTGAATTATCTAGTTCGCTCAAAGAGATTTCTTTCCTACATATAGCCTTTAAAAGAAAAGCAAAACCTAATAATAGCAAATCGTCGTGGTGGGTGCATGATTGTACGTATAGCAACGGGCAAAAACTCTTGCATTAGCATGTGTGATAGTCATGCATTTAAAGCCAATGAGATTCTTATCATTCTTGGCTGACCACTAGAGAAATTTGAACAATAGCCCTTGTGTACACCTGATGTTTCTTAACGTTTCACGAAGATGTTTTTTCAGCATTGGTTAATGTGTAACCTGCTGGAGTAGTGTTATTTTTGTCTGCTTCATATTCTTAGCAAACAACTCTTTTTTTTCCCCAAACTCTTCAAGATCCAAACTTCGACGCATGTCATTCCATTCTTTTGTCTTTCCAGGCAACATTCAGCAAAGTTCCGACTAGACTCTCAGCAACATTCTTTTCTACATGCATGAAGTCAATACAATGGTGGAAACAGCATTATGCTCCAAGTTACTTTAGCTTTCGATACCAAATGTTGGAATTACTCTTCCAATATGGTTTCATTTAGTCTGGGCTTTGCACTACCCTCTTGCTTCTGTTGTTTCCTTTTCTGCTTTGTATCTTTACCCACCTCTGCCTCTCGTATCTCTTGGTTTACTTCGAGGTGTTAGGACCATGTATTACAAACCTAAATCACGACCATACTTCACCATAGATCTAGAGAGAGAAAGAGAATGTAGAGAGAGAGAGTGGGAGGATCACTATGTGTACAAATAAAGCTGTGTTATTCCCTAATGATCAACCAACCTCAAAGTGAGGTATATACAATTCCTATATATAGGTGTGAAGTCTAGGGCTTTTGTCTTATATCATATTTGGCCCTTAGACTTTCTAGTAATTGATAAAGAACATTATAACTTCCTAAAACACTTTTCTAACGCAACGTATTACCACGAATTCAAGAAACTATAATGACCGACACTTTCATAATAAAAAATACAATGCTAACAATCTCCCCCTAAGTGTTGGTCATTGAAAAGGTTTGCGTGACGTCTTCATTCTTTGTCTTGTAAACTTTAAACATTCATTGTTCTTTGACCGTCTTTAGAAGTCATTTAGATAATTTAGTTCTTTGTTCATCTTCTTTGTTCCTTCATGCTTTTTGATCTTGTACCATGATTTTCTTTGTTCTTTGTGTTGTGATCATTCATCTGCCTTTTGTCACTGCTTCGTCTATGTAGGTTGATCGCCTTTCAACATGGCTATACATCTTTTAGTCTTGCCATACGTACATTTTGTTGTCGGCTGTTCTTTCCTTGATCTTTATCACTTTTACTTTGTAGATTCTCTTTTTGGCGTAGATCTTTCTTTGACTGTTGCTAACCTTTGATTCTTGTTGAGGAACTTTCCATTGGACGTTGGGATGTATGTATGAGCATGTGAGAACAATAGTGTGTGTGGTTGTACCTGCATAACTTGGTTAGTATAAATCAACCGGTCTTACAGGTTCAAATTAGAGATCAGTCAACAGCATATTGTGAAGACTTTCTCCAACCCTTACCAATGGCACGTTCCTAATCGGATACCCTCGAAAGAGCTTACGCAGACTACCGAAGTACACCCACGATTAGGTGAGTCAGCTGGAGACACCCCACGACTGATAGACCGTTTGGGAATCCCACCGAAACACATTCTCTGTTGTACAAAAACCATGACCAAGACACCACCTCTATGAGGTGGCCGGCCAAGGTGTCCCCTAGGACACATGTTACACCCTTAATTCACCAACATAAACCACTAACTCAAACTACCATTCACATTTTGCATGCTACAAATTTTTGATCAAGAAAAAGAATACTACTCTCTTGCTCTCCTCTCTTGGCTCGTTCCAAATCAACAACAAGGAAGAACAAGTAGTTTTTCAATAACAACAATTTTTACTAGTAGCAAACATCATCCATTACAAGGTTTTGAAATATAAACCTATGGATTAATAGGTTTTTCATCCTAAAAATTTATAAGCATCCAAGTAAGTTCATCACTTTATTTTCACAAGTTCTACCAAAATTTCCTTACAAGGTTTGTGTATTTTTGTTGTTTTTGAACTTGCATATTGAAGTCTATACCACAAAACCTAAGCTTCTATCATTTTTATGTGTAAAATGGATTTTTTTATGAACCCTTGGAGAAATGGTTGAAGTGATGATGTTAGGGAACCCATGACACCTTAAGAAGGTGTATGGTAGATTAAGGGATGTGTTGATGTTGTTAGTAGTGGCTTTGGACAAGTACTAACTAGAAAACATCATTTTTGGAACTATATATAAACCTACTGTCCTTATTTTCAAAATTGGGTAAACTCAGTGAGTTTTGGTTAATTTTAGACCCAAGATATAGAAAATATATTCTTAGACGAAACTATGGCCTTTTGAATCGCTAAAAACGGACATATAACGAAGAAGTTATGCCAAAAAGAAAATGCTACTAGACTTATACATTTTCCGGAAATTGTTTGCTGATGTACGAATTTACTTGGCCAAAAACGAGCCTTAGACCTTTTCAAAACTTGCCAAACTATTGAAAATATGTTAGTATACCTTTTTACCTTTTCGGGGATATAAAGAACTTGAAAATCGGCCTTATAACGAATTAGTTATGATTTTTCGAAAGTTATTATTTTCACTAATAAACCACCAGCACTTTACTCAGAAATTTTCTAAGTATACCCAGAAACACCCATGTTGAGAGCTATTTTCCCGTCAATTGACACAGTTCTGGAGTTTTGGACTCCAAGGAACAAAAGTTAGAGCATGATCGCGGTAGAAAGTCAACTTTAACCAAGAAATAGTCAAAGTAGTCAAACCACGCGTTTCCCGGTGAGTATAGTGTATCCCCGGGTCGTTATGTCCCGACGAGGTGTGAAATTGTATTAAAACGTATTTGTGATCGGGTGATTTTGAATAATAAAGAGATATGATGATATTTATAACTACGAAAAATAAATTTACACTAGAAAGCAATAATAAAGCACATAAAAAAAAATAACGGAAATCACAAATAACATAAAACGCAATCTAAACTTAAAATGGGCCTAAAACTAAATGATTAAAGCAAAGATAATAATAACTCTAGTAGGAAGTATATAATGTAAAGTTAACGATAAAAGATGACAACTAAAAATACCAACTATTTTTTTATTTTTAGTTAAAACTAACTAACGCAACCTAATAGTGAGCTAAGGGAAAGGCAAGACTAATATTAAACTAGGGGAATATCTAACGAACTACATCTAAAAATTAACAACCAACTTTCAAATTTACCACAACAATTTAACCACGGATTTCTAAACTACATAAAGTAAAACTATTCTAACATGTCAAAAACACAAACAATAGCAACAACAATAAGTAAGCTAGACATAATAGCGATATAAACATACTAAAAATAAAAAGATAAAAGGGTTATAGATAACCAAATGAGATGAGAAATATAAGATTGGCGAGATGAGACCCACTCCATAAGCTTCAAAATGCAACCTCTTAAACTCCACGATTACCCAAATTTATATCCCTAACCTTTTTCATCAGTTATCCTGACTAACTAGTTTGCCATCTAGCTTTTTTTTAAAAAAAATTAAAGATAAAAAAAATAAAAAATAAAATAAAATAAAAGTATTTATTACTAGCTAAAAACAAAAACTGTTTTAACCAAATGTAAAGAAAACATGACGTAGTTATAAGTTGATAGCAAAAGAAATTGCATAAACTAAAAGACACATTCAATGAAGAAGTAAATGTTCATAAATAAATGAGTAAAACTAGTGATTGATCCAATAGTGACAAAATGATTTAATGTAAAAATGGGAACATCAATTAAGAAAAAAGGTGCTGAAGAACCGAACAAACTAAATAAACTAAAGTGAAAATTTCAACTAATTATTAAAACTAAACAACAGAAAGGAATATATTATATATTGATTAAAGTTTGGTACAAGATCAAGAAGGGGTGACGTTGGCTTGTGGAGGTGATGAACCGACCCCTTCATTGGGTGCGGCTGATGGGTCTCCTCTCTTCTCTAATATTCAATGATTATATGTAGTAAAATTCTCACTACCCTAACACCAATCCACGGCTCAAATAAATTATCTCTATACACCATGACACGTGACAATCATCTAAAGGTCTTCAATTAATAATGCTTGTGATGTCGAAACAGGACCCGGTTGGAATGCTATTTGGGTAACGTAATAAGTAAGCTGCTCCAAACTCTCTTGGGCTAGATCTTGTATGTCTGGGCTGAGACAATGGCTGAAATATCGTTTATAACTCACTAACTCAGGCTTTTGTTAAACTTCTCGCTCGTCATCAATAATCTTCGATAAATGCTTCAAAATTCTTTACTTTTTCTCAAATTTCTTGTTTCGCCTCGATGCTCCAAAAATAATCGTTGGTCTCGTAATTTCGCGCTCTTTCCAATCTCGTGCTCAGGGAATTTTTTCGACTTCGTCTTAGCCTTGAAACACGTGAAAACGTCATCGACACTCATCCAAAAATCACCGTTTTTGCTCCGTTTTCAATCCTTTTGTACCTATAAGACATAAAACACAATCCAAGAATATTTGCAATATAATTTGGCATAATTGGTTGTTTTTAGTCGTTTTTGTGGGTTTAAACATAGTAAAATATATGTGTTTTTAGACACATATCAGAGCACCTGGCCTAGTTTTCAAATCAAAAAGCCGTTTGTCATTTGGACTTAAAATGAGTAATCTACAGCTATCCAAACATTCATAAAAACTGCCCAGAAATGGCAGTTTTAGTCTAAAAACACCATACTTTTCGACCATTTATCATAAAATCTAGACACTTTGAGCAAAACTTCACTCCTGAACATATTTAGGCTTGGTGCTAAGTTTTCCAAAAATACCAATTTTATTTCCTAACTCTTAATATTCACTGATTTACAACTAGTTTTCCGAAGCCATTTTTATCCGTATTTCAAAATTTGTCTAAGTGTTATACTTTACGTCTAAAACCTATATTTCACTATTATTCACTATATAACTATTGTATAACATTATTAGACTATATGAACATGTAATATTCATTATGACCTTATACGAAGATATAAATTATATTTTCGATGACAATACATATTTTGAATACAAAACGAGTGGTATAGATTATAAGTGCAAGTGCATACATGAACCCATTTCATAATCTAAATTAGATTACATNCGTCTAAAACCTATATTTCACTATTATTCACTATATAACTATTGTATAACATTATTAGACTATATGAACATGTAATATTCATTATGACCTTATACGAAGATATAAATTATATTTTCGATGACAATACATATTTTGAATACAAAACGAGTGGTATAGATTATAAGTGCAAGTGCATACATGAACCCATTTCATAATCTAAATTAGATTACATGCGTTCATTTTAGGTTGCGGCTAGAAGTTGCACCTCATCACTTCAGTTCATACATTATCGATTGTACCATAACTTGAGGTGAGTTTTCATAGCCCCGTTTACATTTTTATTGTTTTCAAATCCCACGGGGGAGAATACATTGCACCATTTTTCATACGAGCCTAAGTATCAAATCCATATACATTACTTAAGTTACTACATTGCCATGTTTTAAGTCCCCTATTATCATGAATTGTATTTAAGCGAGAGTGAGTGGTAGGGGTGTAAACGATCCGAGCTATTAACGAGCTATACGAGCTTGGGCTCGTTTAGCTCGACTCGAGATCGATAATATTCGAGCCGAATCGATCCCGAACAAACATTACAGCTCGTTTAGCTTAACGAGCCGAGCCTAAAAAATAAACTTTTTGGATCGGCTCGTTCGAATGCTCGTTTAGTATCGAGTCGAACGAGCCGAGCTTATCGAGCTTCACGAGTCGAGCGAGCCGAACGAGCCTAGACATATATAAGAGATAAGAGATAATGTACAATTTTATCAATTTTGTGACAGTTCGTCATTCCCTTATACTTATGGTTATCGTACAACATTCATTTTCATAAACCTATGATTTCTCACCAACACTATTGTTGACCGTTTTAGCAATGTATTTTCAGGTTACTAAGATAACAACATGTGACTTGCATATGGACCATCATGGAGTCGAGGAGTCGACGCGTCTCATTGTTTACTTCAATGCACTTATGAACCGTTTGATCTTGTCGTTTTTATTTTCAATAAATGTGTAAAACCACTTGGGACCTATGTTGTAAACTTTTATGTTTTTAATAAAATGATCAAATGTTGTATTTACAAAACGACACTTTAGGTCGTTCAATGTAACCTTGTATGAGATGCCATGATCGTTACACCCGGGAATTCAATTCCGCTGCCATTTAACAGGTAAATTCAGGGTGTGACAACCCTGCTCGCAGGACAGGTATACACATATCATAAATGGCCAGGAGATCTCATAATCATAATCATATCATACAAAGTGGGGACGCCGTGGATCAATCACACCTCCACAGAAAGTGTCATGCTATCGGTGCCTCGATGACATGCCCATGGTACCTCCATGAGTAGTTAAAAACTCGGGCATAAGAAGGAACGAAGCATACATACATACATATAATGATAGCAGCATATCCGAATCATATCATAGCATAATCATAATCAGAGGAGCATCAAAAGAATGAGGATTATATATCAAAAGGATCATATCATATCAAGAATCATAATGAACGAATCAAGCATAAGGGAACATAGCAATGGCTTAGGGAATCGTATAACGAATCAAAGATCAAGATCAAAAGTCATGTTACTGAAGGAGGGTAGAATATATGTACCTTAAACCGCCAATGAAACCACAACATAACATAAGAATAGGAAGTCACTCCTTCAGCGAATCTACACGAATTAATGATCGGCTATATTAATAACTTGTTTTAAATCAGATTACTCGTTTTAGTCGGCTTTTCATTTTTAGTAACTTTCCATTTATAGCAGCTTTTCCCGAATTAGTAATTTCATACTTTAAGGTTATAATAAAAATTAATTAATCTTTTAAGGGTTTAAATGACCAATATAATAAGTTAGGGTCAATTACGACAATTTAGTAAAGTTTAGGGTCAAAAATATAAATTATCAAAAATTAAATACTAAAATGTCAAATAAAATTATTCTAAAGTTTATACTATAATTTTATATCAAAATGATAATTTTAGACCCCGTCGTTCTATAATATATATAAACATATTCTCAACATTAATTTAGACCGCGACGACCCAAAATATTATTATCACGTATATACAATCATCGTTTTGAATATACACTCGACACCAACCAGTTAATTTGTGTGAGAACCCTCGCATTCCGGTTAGTCAACCTTTATCCGATCTAGCATTTATCTATACCTAAGTTCTTTAAGTCACACCTTATTTTCCAAGCTTTAACGTATCAAACGTAAACGTACACAAAGGGAACTTTAGTTTTCATCCGAGTTTTAGACTACTATAACCTAAATGTTTAAACAAATGAAACATACTACTAAATAAACCCTACATGTTATATACACTAGGACATACACGACTTAGGCTCCTTTCTTAAGTTAAAAATTTGATATTTTATATATTTTAAATATTTGTACACATCTTAAGCACAATATATGTGTACATGCATATATCAAACCGACCCATAATCCATAAAGTACAAGTTCAGTGTATTTAACAATTTAAAAACTTCACCAAAACTCAGTCCCATGTAATCCCATTTTTATCTCAAGTCACGTTGAAGAATAAGTCATTTAACAGTTATAAAATACGACTCTCTCTACACCCATTCTCACACAATTCGGATCTCAAATAAACAATCTCTCACACACATTCATCAATCGTTCTTTTTATTCCTTATTTTCTCCTCAAGAAAACTAGAAGGACGTGGGTTGTAGAAAGAGTATTCTGATCGAGTGATTTCTGGTGGTCGAAGAGGGTTTTGGTTAAGTTGAATTCTTGGCGTTCGTTGGTTATAAATGTGGGTTTTTTTTATATAAGTTTGGTCTCGTTAGTCTTTATTCGTGCTGTCACAGGAAGGTACGTCGCCTTTCACGTGATTAATCACGTTTAATCAGCTTGTTAAAACACAATAATTAGTATTATATAAGTATGAGAATTTGTAAGCATGTGAGTAATGTGAATCTGTGATGAGTTTAAAAGACGTGTCATATAAAATCAGGGATATATGTTATAGTTATATGTCGACGTTGTTTCTGTGTTGTAATCTGAATCAGTAGCATGCACACTATATTTGGTCATCTAAACACTTATATGATCTCTTTATATATGTACTAAAACCGGTATAAACTTAAGAAATATAAACTGTCATACATTGCATCGTAAGCGGGTAGATGTCACGTATATTTTGAATTCTGAGTCGTGTGTGTAACTTTCTTTGTGTCGCGTTTTATATATATAGCAACCTGGAGTCGTGTTTGATATGTGTTTGATTATGTAATGGTTCGAGTTTTGTACACATGGATAATGTGTTCTGTGGATGAGTGTATGTTAACGAGAATAAGCATGCATGCATATTGAGTATAAATTGTGTGAATGTATTTTATAAAACGTGTGTACAGGTTACAAAGAGTTAAATGGGTCGCTTTGAATTGTGTCAGTAATCGGATTATATGAAAAGTAATTAAGGTGTTGGTCTAGTAAACATGTTATCATGATACTACTTTCTCATTAAATGGCAATCTGAATAATATATATATATATATATATATATATATATATATATATATATATATATATATATATATATATATATATATATATATATATATATATATATATATACTGTTAGTGGGTAAAGGTCTATGGGAATAATATGAAAAATGGTTGTCTTGTGTCATTTAGTACATGCCTCGAAACACAGATACTTATGGAGTATTATGTTTTAGAGCCGTTCATGCATGAAACTAGTATGTGATTTGGTGTTTTATTTGGAACGTACGTGGGGATGTACTTAAAACTAGAGTCGTGTGTATGAGATTCGTGGACTGAAAAACAATGTGAGACTACGCATGTTACAAAGTTTTACATGTATGTCACAAGTATGTTGGGTCATGTTTGTGTGCGTATATTGTGTGGTCGATAGAAGTATAAGACGTAGTAACTTGGTCGAGACTACGTTAATATAACTTGTGAAACCGCGAAGTCCTAAATTGGTCAGTATGAAACTAATTTACATTTTAAACACTAAAGTTAAATATTTGGCTTATATAAACCTTATACTTTGAGACTTTACATATTAAACCCTAAACTATGACATTGGTGATATTAAACCTTTAAGTTTATTTAATTGTAATTTAAAGTCCTAAATTATCAAGTTTACTAATTCGAGAAACTTATTAAATATGGAAAACCTACTAATTCGGGAAAGTTACTAATTATATATATATAAAAAAAAAGTTAATAAATTACTAAAAACTTTAAAGTATAATAAACTTAATAATGGATTATTAAGTAATGAGTTTATAAATAATATGAGATAATTAAATTGTGTAGATCCACTGAAGGAAGAGTAGCCGGGAATTCTTTTGTTTATTTCTTGTGATTCATTATTGGGATTTGGCAATCGTCTTTCTGGTTGCAAGGTGAGTTTTCGTGGCCCCACTTTACTTATGTTTTCCTTGGGGGAGAATGATACTCAAATCTATTTTATGCTGTGCTCAACCTTTTGTTTTAGTTCGACAAATTGTGTGCTTATAATAATGCTAGCTAGGTGCATTAGTAGTATTATCTGTGTGTTCATATCTATGTGTTCATATGTCATGGGTTTAGTTCCAGTTGACATATTACTGTGTGTTCTGACTCATGTATTAGCTCCAGCTGGTAGGCTTGCATGTTATGCTCATATTTCGGAGATGAAGAGTGTGATGATGGTTATATGGGAGGATTCATATTATGCTACTCACCCTATGATATTTTATTATTTGCACATTTGTCCTAAACACTTATGCATGGCAAACTATGTTTACTTTAAACCCACGAACTCACCAACATTATGTTGACATTTTCGAGTATCATTTTCAGGTGAAGAAAATAAGACGGCTTAAGGAGTTGATTTACTTGTATGGTTTAGCAAGAGACCTTAGGCATTTATTACTATGGATGTTTTATCGCTTTTGGAGACTTTGATTTCTAGTTTGGATGTTATCACTTTGTTTGGTGTATTCTTACCCGTTTTGGGAGACTCTTTGATATTTTATGATTATGTTGTTATGTTCCGACTATCCTCGACACAAGTTCCATGCTTGTTCAGGAGTCGTCATGACATTTGATGTTGGTTCACGTAGTGTATTCTCTATTGTTATTACCATGTGTTATGACGATTCCATTTTCGTTACACCTCGAATTTCCGCCTTTGCGGGGTGTGACAATTTGCGAGCCCCACATGCATTTCGCCAAAACTGATTTCATCAATCTTTTATACACACGTACACTACAACTGAAATTCCATTTGCTTAGTACCTCATGCATGCAAGATTCATGACACACAATATTAACATGCATTCTCTCTTTATTTCATATATATATACGACACACACATTTAAACGTTTAATATTTAGTCATACATGCATCTCTACAGCTCCATGTGATTGATATATTTATCAACACAATCATGCTTTCTTTTTCTTTGTTTTACACGTAGGACTCAAGTTATAATATGTAGTATAAAGATTGAATGAACATGCATAAAAACTGATGTAAACAGCCCAAACCTGTATACTCAATTCGTCATACATATATATCATTTCATGCGGTTCATATTCTATCATTTTATGTGATTTCTATTTAGTATTTTAAGCCTTTCGAATACACGAAAACTCAACATGTTATTAACTCTTTTCCATAATCATATATGATAATGATTTTACCAAGTTTTGTCGAGCCACCCACGAAACAAATCAATACACACAGGTCTTGTTTTCTCATTATTTTATGTGGCGTATAAGAATTTATGCGAGGTTTATATTTGACAATATGTGAGGTTATTAAACGAATGATCGTGCACCCAGCCGAATAAAACGAAACACATAATGAGTGAATTGAACAAGGTAGAAAGGTTACCCTCGTAGCTTGAATAGAGAAAGGAAAATACAATCGATACTACGTCTACACCACACCGAAACAGCAAGGGTCCAACCCTTCGACTCAGCAACAACACCCACGTTTTTATCCTTTCTTTCGAGCAAAATAAACCAACGAACAGGACACTAGTCGAGCAGCCTCACCATGCCTCGTTCGAAGAGAAAAGACCCACCATCGAGACCTTCAGTAAACCACCATCAACCTTGCTTTGATCGACAAAAATGGAGGAAAAAGAAGCATGCAGCCGCCATTTTTTTGTATAGGTTGTTTTTGTGTTTTTAGTTTTCAAGGTCCGATAAAGTGTGTGAGGGAGGATGTATTCGTTTGGTGATAAGCGAATGAAAGAGACCTCCAAAAATATATTCGGTCTTATAATAAGGAATGGAAGAAGAGGAGCGTGTCTCCAAGTATAGTAAGGTATAAAGTGATTTAAATAGGCTCTTGATTGGGCTTTAATTAGGATCAGTTATGGCGAAATCAGATTGCCGAGATTAAGGGATATGGATGTGTAAAATATTCGGAGGTTACAAGTCATCTATACTACTTATAATAGAGGAATGACCCTCTCTCCAAAAAAATTAAAATGTACCAAAAAGGATGCAAGGTTTACAACACTTTAAAGCATGGAATTTTCATAATTACAACAAGCAAAGCATTATGTACAACAAAAACAAGCATGAATCAAAATTCAGACCAAAATCCTTAGAATTATACATTAATAGCATTAAAAACACCCCTACACCCAATATTACAATCATTTAAACATAGTGTACAACCCTCCATATAATTCCCATCCATATTTAATTCCCTATCACCTCTGCATACAACTAGCTAAGCATAATGTACAAATACAATCAATTGGACTCCTTACGAAAGATTTTCTGGAATTGATAAACAAATAATTTTTTATTCTCGTACAATTCTTTTCGATTTTCAGAAAATCATATACCATATGCCACAAAACGCCACCACCATCAGATATGCCAACACCACCACCATCAGGTGCTTATGTGGTTTCGGTAGCGTTTTTGTGCTTTTGTTGGTGTTTTTGGTTTGTTTTGTGAGGTACTTTAACCGGATATGCACAGATCTTTTCAGATCTATTAAGACCTTAGATAAAGTTTTGGTGGTTTAAGACCAAGATCGTCGTTTGTTTGGGCTTCTTTGTCGGTTATTTGGGTTTCTTCGGTTGTCCAACGCAACCATCACCACTATCTCTCGGTTGGTCTACGCGGTGGGATGTTTTGATATTTTATTTTTGATGTTTTTTCTTTTGTTGTAAAAAGATTTTCGACGGTTTGTAAAAGATTTGTTTTCATAACAAACTAGAAATGGTGGAAAGAAAGTGGAAATGGTGGCTGAGATTGAAAAAAAACAGAGGCGTGTGTTTTGTGTGGGAAGTAAGAAGAGAGAATCTTTTATATCTAGGTTTATCTTTGTGGGTTTTGTAAAATTTAATTTGGGCCAAACTAATACCAACGAGTATTGTTTTTGTGGGTTTTGAAAAAATGGTCAACTGAATATATGTATATTTTTATTATTATTATTATTATTATTATTATTATTATCATTTTTTAATCTTATGTATTTTAATTTTTTTTATTAAAGAAATTTTAAATTTAGTTAATGTATTGTTTTATTTGAATAAATAAAAATAAATAAATAAATACGGTAAGGTCCATTAGTGTCGTATGACACCACTTTAAGTTAAAAGATAGAGTGAAGAAATACAACTATTACGAGTAGAAAGTTGCAAGTTATTTAAAAAGACTTTGAAAGTTTAAACCACGATCTCTTTTTTTCATGGTCATGCATTTTATGATAGTGTCGAGTTCGTCAAAAATTTTGTCACTACCGTCTTTATGTGTGAATACTCGACTACAAGGTGCAACATTTGTCCTATTATTACAATTTTAATTTGATACTGCAACTTAAAACAATACGATAACAAAAATACTCTTAATACATAGATCGACGCTACCAAATTACGTGTGGAAACTGCACGTTTCCGCCGCTATAAACCATGGAATTAAAGAAAACAATTATTCAAAAAGGATTTCTTTAAACTACAATGCGTAAAGTTATTATCACGAAAAACATATAATTGGATAATATTGTTCGTCAAACATTTTTATTATAGGGTACCCACCGCTGCAACGCGCGGGTACCCTGCTAGTAAAAAAGAATGGGTGATAGTGTTATACAATTAGGAAGGTTTTATTAAATGTGTAACAAATATTTAATTAAGTATAAACTTATAGTTGATTATTATACTTAACATATAGTTTAGGGTTCAATTTAAATTATTACAACTTAGAGAAAAAAAAAATTAGACGTAAAATTAGGAATCCAAATTTTAGGGTTTTACACTCAGCCTAACATTATAGCCCAAATATAAGCCCTTTTTGATGAACTTACTTGATGCTCACGCCTTCGGATTTGTTTTGATACTTGCACAAGCTTATGGTATGACATTAAAAATCATGACCGAGCAATGAGTGATTTGGTTACACCACAATCTATATATCTGAGTGTTGAATGAATGTAAAATCCAAAATTATTCGTAAGGTGCTTAGTTATGTTACCTTGCTCGAGATTCATCAGGTTATTGTTTGAAAATGTTCGCATATAAATTTCAAATTAATAGTTGTTTTTTTAGAATAATTATTACACTTTTATAAATCACTATCTCTATACCTTGAAACAATTTTTCTAAATGCTAGACTTGCTGGAGGGCAAGCAAAACTTTAGTATGGGGGAATTTGATAACGCGCAAATTGAATATGTTTTTAGTCGCATTATTGATACTTTTGGGCATTATATTTGGTTATATTCATAAACTTTTATTACTTAATCGTATAAAAGTTTATGCAAGTTATATGTAGCCAAGTACATGAAAAAAAGAAGAAATGATGAAGAAGTGAAAAGTTACGCACATACAAAGACTCCCACATTAAAATTAACATTGGAAGCCTTGCAAGAACAAGAAGATTCAATACACCAATATTTCCAAACCTCAAGGTTAAGTACATATCAAGTTTTGTTGAAGGATGAAGAACCACGATCAAGGACCAAGCAAGCAACAAGCTAAAACGAGAAACAAGAAAAGAAAATGCTTGCTGAAGGACCACCAGCCGATCGGCTGGACCTTTGTGCCGATCGGTTGGACCTGTTTTCAGTTACCAATGTTCATTTAATGATGGATTTAAGTTCCGTAATCATTTGTGACCGATCATTTCCAGTTCTTAACTCCATATAGTCGTTTTTACTTGGCCAATGAGTGTTTCTAAGGTTATATAATGATGCCTTAGCTTCATATCAATGTGTGACGAACCCTTGATTAATGTCCTTACAACCTAAGGCTAATACACTTAATTTTCTTTCTCCTAAAAGGCTAAAACTTCCTGTCAATTTCCAGCAAAGTCTTAATACGAATTACAAGTGGTTCGGGTACGATTTTGAAGTTGCTTTGGGGTTAAATTAGTTGATTGGAGGTGCGTGGTTGCTCTAGTTCCACACTTTTGTTTCTTGTAATCGAAAGCTAGGTACAATCTTGTATTTCAATTATGAAGAAATTCTGTTTTTATGATTATGATCATGGTTTTATTTGTTACTTGTGTTTTGGAATGATATTGATATGGAGTAGTTGTTGGAATACTTGTGTGGAATGATGTAAACATTTGTATAAGCATTTGATATTTTGATCAATTTGATTGCATGAAAACTCCATTATCTTATGAGTTTGTTGAAATAAGAATGAGTCTCGATTAATTAGTTGGTAAACACATAAATGGATTTAAAGGTTGAAAGGATTTTCATTGTGTTTTTATTCCAAAAGTTTATCGCACGAATTAGTGTGGAATATGATACTTGACACCTATCATGTTTGCTTATTAAAAAGGACTAATAGCGATTTCAACACGAGTATAAATCGAAAGGGCTCGTAGGAACAAATAAGATAAATTATGGATCTTATTGAATTTGGTATATTGGTGTCCATAGGATGAAAGGGTTCACCATGTGATTGAATTCCAAAACGATTTTCATGATATACACCATTGATTAGATGATCGTTTATATTAGATTTGTGCATCATAACATGTTTTAGCCAAAACAAGTCTAAATACTCTATATATGATTATGATTTCCACACAAGTAATGTTTCATATTTAATTGAACTTACTAACTATAGAATTTTGTGGTCATTTGGATTGTGACACCCATTTTACGTGCTTGCTACTAAACTTACTTAAATAACAAATTCCTTGCTCGTATCTGCTAATACCTAATTTAGTAAATTGTGTTTTATAAATTTAAAACTTGCACAACAATCGACACATAACATGACCTTAATAAATCATTTAACCGCTCAAACAGACTCATAAAAAATTTCACCTGGAATTTGAAGAAAAGTTTTATTCTTGTTTCTAACATCACCTGTATTACTAATTGGATAAAATTCTTTCAAAAATAATTTTTGCATATCCTCCCAACCGGTAATACTTTGGCGATGAAGGGAGTTAAACCAATATTCAACTCTATCTTTAAGTATATATGGAAACAAACTTAACCTAATATCATCCTTAATCAAACCATTTATCTCATGGTGTCAGCAATTGAGAAAAATTCAAAAATAAAATTATATGGTTCTTCAATTGCTAACTCTCTAAATGTAGATAAAATATTTAAAATTGAATTTCAAAATAAAAGTTGGAGCATTATCACCTGTGCGATGAACGATCCTCAAATGTTCCCGGCCTATAGTAAGTATCTTCTAAATCTATCTTACCCGACAAAGATGCAATGGCTGCTCGTTGCGACACACGATTCTTCCTAGCTGTCTTTTCAATTTCCGCATCAAAAGCAAATGGTGATGTTCGTCCGGAATATCTTATATGTATATGAGAAATCTAACTCTGCAAATGAAACACTAAAGAACGCGTAACGAAGAACTAAACAATTTAAATAAACTAAAAACAAAAAATAAAATATTTTTTTGGTTTTTTTTCTTCGAATAATAAAATAAAAATAATAAAAAATAAATATAAACAACCAAATAAACAAAAACTAAACTATAAGTGCACTAACTCCCCTGTAGCGGCGCCAAAATTTGATCGATGTCGAAGTACCGATAAAAAATAAAACTAATTACCTTATACTAGATAAAGCAAGCGGGTATCGTATCCACGAGGAGTATATGGTTACAACTAAGTTTATGAAATAAATAATTGATTGATGGTTTGTTTGAGAAACTAATGATTAAACTACTAATTAACTTGAATATAAATAAGTAATAAAAAGTAAATAAGCAAATAAAAGCAAGACTTGTAAACAATTGGGTGAGAAGCAATCCTTCTCGGCTCCAGATATATTGATATGACTAAGTTATTGATTATTACTAATGTTTGCTTTCAAAGTTCAAAACAAATAGACATAGTTTGTATTAATTGAAAAAGACAATTTTGTGCACAAGTTATGTTCTCCACAAGGATCGTCTTAATCTATAAACTAATTGGACTTGGCACAGTTCATTGACTAGCAGTATCTTACGATAATCCTATCAAATAATTTATAATTACTAAGATGAACATTTCTGGGTACAAATTATGTTTATTACACGACCGTTTTAACCCATATATTAATTGGGGTCGACACAAATCGTTAGACTCGCAATAATATGTCTTACAATAATTCAATCAAATAATTGTATTAAAACATTAAAATCAAACAAAAGATATGCATTAAAATCAAATAAAATAATATTTGACAAATAAAGTAAAATTCGTAAATGATCAAACCAAATATCTTTTATCGGAAGAGATTATAAAATGCTTAGCCGAGCATCGCGTTATTAGACACTGTATCCGTTCCAATTTGCATGATGTTCTTTACTGTATTATATTCAAAACTAAAACAATTGAACCCTTTGCTTGCATGCTCGTCGAGAAAGCACCAATAATCTCTCTTCTGAATTATGCGGTCTTCGAACATAAAGGGTGTCGGCTGGCTAACGAACGGGATGGGGTCCTCTTTTGCGAATGATATTTTATATCTTCTTTTATGTCGGTTCCGTTCTTTTTTCTTTTTCTTCACGCCAGAGCCAAACACAACCGATCCACTAATATCAAAAAACCAACTAATAATGTAATAAGTTTGTGGTCCAATTGATTACTAACCATAGCCCATATATCTATCGCAAGTCCAATCCACAAACTGCAGCTTCCATAAAATCAAATCACGAGCTAACTTCATATTTTCGTGTATCCTATTACTTAAACATAGAGATCTTCTTTTCTTCTTTAGTTGGCTTTTGAATCAACTTAACACCTTTTTGCGCATAACCTGCATACTCACAACACCTCAAAGTAGTGTATATAAAGGATAATAACAATGTATAATCAAGCAATTAACGTATTGTGAGTTGTATGTAAAATACAGCGATCAGTTTGTTTGTTTTTTATATAATGTATTGTAATATCAACAGTTGTGAAAATTCTGTTTAATACTATTCTAGTTTTGTCTTTTATTTCTACGTAAATCAGTAGATCACACTTTGGTGTTATGTGAGCAAGCGATGCCATTGTGGGATATGGTTTTTTTTCTTTGTGAGGGTATTGGTCAAGTTAATGTGTCCATGCAAAGAAGATTCTTAACATAATGGTCGAGCATCAGCTAATAATAATGCAAAGCTGAAGTGGCACGTAGTAAAAGGAGACGGATTATATTATATGAAAGAGTAGAAATGACCAGTTTTTAAAGGGAAGGGAACAAGCGTATCAAGTTTATTTATAGAGATCCAACCGATATCTATGAGCAGTGTAGGAAAAGATAAAAAAAAAAAAAAAAATAAATAAATAAATAAAAAAATAAAAAAAGGTGATGCAATGGGAAAATTGTATTGAGAAACCTACGATGTGTAGCGTGTCTACCGTTACAAATACCTAGCTTGAGGACGAATGCGAGTGTTAGTTTTTGAAAATTTTTTATGGCTTTAGTTCTATGTGCTTATTTTTCGTTGATTTTGCTCGCTGCTTTTGGTCTTCCGATTTTTATTTATTTATTTATTTATTTATTTATTTTTTTTATTTTGTTCATATAAGTACTCTAAAAAAGTGTGCTTGATTAAGCAAAATCAGAATTCGTTACCTTAATTGCGTTTTTATGAAATATTTCGTTACCTTTATCTGGCGGGGCCATTTGGTATGTTATTTTGTCTTTGTTGCTCGAACTGATTGTAGGCCATTTGGTATGTTATTTTGTATAGAGTTAGAATAATAAAGTCTCTGCTTTTCGTTCAAAAGTTGATATAGTTCAATTAAATTCTAAAAACGTAGAGTAACAATTTTGAAATAGTCATTTGCATGTTAAATTCGAATGTTTATGCAGATTACAAAGACAAAATTTATATGATCATTTAATATTTAGAACAACGAGAAGTGTATTCCTTTGAGCATTCTCAGTAACCTTTGAGGAGTTTACTCACTGAAATCAACAAAAATTAACACAAATCATTCGTACCATACGAACATATAATGAAAAGAATTTGCACGTACACTATCTAATAATTACAGGTTCGATCTCCCACTATACGAAACTGATCTCATTATCATCATCGTCCTTCTGCTTCTTGAACTCTTACATCATTTAAATTTCGCAATCCTGTTGATGAATTCGTCATATTTGAATCCGTAGAACCAATTTCAGCACTGGAATCCATTGAAAATGACAATCTTAATGTAATCACAGTCTCGCGTTCAGTTTTTTTGTTCTTGAACTCCTCCCACATTCCTCATTTCCCTCATGTCTTCACTATTTTCGCTCTCTTGGACATGATTCAAACTAGTCTCGCCATCATTTCCCGCATCTTATATCATGGGATTTTCATCATTCGACTGCGAAACAACAGCAGCGCGACAAAGTGGACAATTCTTGTGTGATAGTAACCAAGTATCAATACAACGAATATGAAACAAATGGTTACATTGAGGCAACAATCTTAAACTCTCACCATGCTCAAACTCACTTAAACACACAGAACAAGTACTTTTTTCGATCATACCATCGACTTTCTCAAACTTAACAACCTTAATCGAATTAATCACCGCTGGTTGCAGCCCGATGGTAGTGATATACCATATGGGATGATCTAGTTCTGGTTGTTGATCATCGTTCATAAAGTCTTGTCTATCTTGGTTCCTTTGGGTTGTAGGTTGTTGTCGAAATCTAGCACAATATCGTATTATGATAAGATAGTAGCTTACAAACAGAATGAAGCTAGCAACTAATGATACTATAATGATGAGATAAGGTGACATGTGGTTGGGGGTATTGTTGCTGATATTGGATGATGGTGGAATTTGTGGTGGCTCTGGTGGCCAGTAGATTGATACGTAGTTGCAGTCGTATGGGCACGTAGGACCGCAGTCGGAACATGGTGTTGTTGTTTTGTTAGAATTATGTTCTTGTAAAAGCTTCCGGTGATAAATCGCCATTGTAAGGAGTGTAGGTCGTGTGTGACGAATTCGTAATGACAAAACTAGTTACTTGAAGGCTTTTTCTTTTCTTTTACTTTTTGGGTGGGTTTGAATATTAAAAAACAAAGAGATTAAGTGGGAAATTGGTGGCAAAGTACGTAGCCCATTTGCACGTTGTAGGTTAGGAGAAAACATCTGCTCAGATTAAATACATAACTTAAATACTGTTTCTAGATTTAATGGTCAGTTTTCTTTAACTATTTTCTCTCTTATGAAGGCGGTTTGATTTGACGATATGAATCACAATTGGTATTAGTTTAATAGTAGTTTGTGGGGCCTCAATAATGATAGATTTATATCATGCCCTTTTGCCTCATTTAATATATAGCTAATATATGGATTTCACCATACCAATTACCATGAAACAAACAACATATATCATTCTCATTAGGGGTGGCAATTTTTGACCCGACCTGAAACCGACACTAAAATTAACAGGTTCGGGTTGAGTGTAAATAGATTTGGGTCGGGTTTGGGTCGACCCATCTAGCCCGTTTATTAAACAGGTCAGGTTCGGGTTGGGAACAAATTAAACGGGTCGACATGTTAACCCGTTTAAGATTCTTTCTTAAATTAAAATTTATTTATATTTTATTAAAGGGTTAAATGGGTCGACCCACAAACTCATTTAACCTATGTAACTCATTTAATGTGCCAACTTTAGTATATAAACGGGTTATATGGGTCAACCCAAAACCCTTTTAACCTATTAAACCCGTGTAACTTATTTAACCCGCCAACCCAAGTATATATATGGGTTAAATGAGCCAGGTTCGGGTTATGTGTAAACAGGTTAGGGTTGACATAGCTGACCCAATAATTTAAATGGGTCAGGTCCGGGTTAGGGTTTTGTGACCCGCCAACCTGTTAACCCGAACCCGCCAACCCGAACCCGACTCGAATTGCCACCCCTAATTCTCATACTCATTCATTCATTCCTATAGGCTCAAACCAAATGCATCCTAAATGTATGACCCTACTTACATAAAGTGGTAAAGATAATTTGTTTTGCGAAAATTACATATTTAGACAATTCAGAAAATGTTTTATAAAAGAAGACATTTTTTGGCCGTTATCATATTTGGACATTCTTTTCTCGACCTCAAAAGAGTGAAAGACGAAACACAATTAGGCACACCCACCGTGTGACACATGTATTTCTTGTCCCTTTTTTTCTAATGGCTGACCATCATTTCGCCCCATAGCCTACAAGGAAACCTGTTCAATAAGGCGAAATGCCCTTGAGAAGGAGGAAGGTCCGTTTGAATAAATGAAGATCTTTCTGATTGACTAGCCAAAAAGTTTGCTCCAGTTAATGTGAAAATGGGTTATATGACCGATTTTCATAAATTAAAATTCATATCACACACAAATTTACTCATACGCATTCTTCACTTCGTTTTTGAGGTTGTGTTTTTGCTTGTTTTGTATTTGAACAGTGGCGGTGGGGATTGCTGTTGTGACGCGGTGGTGGTTACGGTGGTTGGAGATGTCCGTGGTGTTTGTTGGTGGTAGTACGATTGTTGGTGACGGTGGTTCGTGGTGGTGGTTGTTATGGTTGATGGTGGTTTTAGGTGGTGGTTGCTATTGGTGACAGTATTTGTTGGCAGTGGTTGTTGTTGGTGAAGGTGTTGGTGGTTGTGGTTGTTGTTTGTCACTACTGTTGGTAAAGGTGGTGGTTGTTATTGTTGGTGGTGACAGATCTTGGTAATGGTTGTGCCCGTTGTTGGTTGGTGTTGGTGATGCGGTCGCGATGTGTCGTTGTGGTTTAGCAGTATTAATGCTTACTCAAGTTTTAAATTTATATTTATCCGACTTATCAATAACACACACACCTAATGAGCAGTGTACCCGGTCAGTATGAATATAATGGTAAGTAGAGTGTCGATCACTAAGAGTGGAACGTATTATCTAGTTAACCTAATAAGTACTTTAATATCCTAAGTTAGTTTTACAGCCTAATCTAACAAAAGGGGGTTCAGCCTGAGAGACTGGCACAGTTTGGTTTTATTAAACAGTAAATTAAACTAATGAGCACGAATCAGCGAATATCAAACACATACACAGATAGATAGTTAGAAGCAGAAGAAGGCCTGTCCTGATAGTTAAGTAGCTTTTCACTTGTTTTATTGCTAGTTCTATATGAAGTGTATTATGATTAAACCTTTCTCGTTGGATCGCATTATATCGGCGAGTAAACCCTTAATAATCACTTATGTTTATCCTATTTATCTAAAGACATCAGCTAAATAGGCGATGAACAGGTATGGTAGCCCAGAAGACTCAACTAAACACAGAGGTTATCAATGCACTAATATAAGTCACCAAAGACATCATCATATAGACTTTAATTGATGGGAAAGCAATATTAAGGGGTGCGGTTTCGTGACCGATGTCAGCCCATCAATCCTGATGAATTAAAGCGTACTTTTACAATAAAACAAAACTACTTAATGAATTAAATACATGCATGACCTTCTTACAGCTTTAATATCTTCGATTTGGGTGTGTCTTGTGATGCTTCTTCGACTGAGTTCGTCTCCTTAGGGTTATGTTGCACACAAAATTCGTATATGTCTTGGGGTATTTATAGTTTCTGTAACACTCCGAAAATTTTAAGAGCAGCGGAAGTCTAATTCGGGGTAATTACGTCATAGAATCACAGTCATATTCATAGAAAATAATTCAAAAGATAGGTTTATATCATTCAATGAAAACTCAAATATTCAGAGTTACAAAACATTTTTCCAAGAATGGAATGTTTCACAAAAGAGTGATGAGTTTAAGAAGAATGATATGATTATTCCATAGAAAAGGGAGGTCTTGTGTGCCCTTTTTGCCAGCTCCGTGCCATCATGCCGCTAGTTACCTGAGATAAATGCTAAAAATGTCAAAACAAAGGTTTAGTGAATCCATAGTAGTTTAATTTGTAAACGTGTTAACACAAGTCAAATATTTTAGAAATAAACAACCAAGATGATAGGTCTTGATTAATCGGGTGTCATATATGTAAATAAATATATATCGGGTGTCAATATTGCTCCTAAGCCTCATGAATCTCAAGCCTTAACATCGCGTGACATCATAAAAGATATAATCACCTACACCACAAGGGATGTAGATGACAAAGGGGCCCTCGGTGATAGAAATGTGCAAAATTTCTATGGTACCTCGAATATAGCACATCTCCTACCAAGTAATCACCTTGGTAGAGATGGGCTGTCATTCCGATAGATCTACCAACTATATTCGCGCTCACTCGCAAGTGATTAAGGTTCGTGATATGAGGGACTTGTTGCACGGGTTTCAACTTAGGCAATATCAGGTGAATCATCGCATACTAAAAATACTTGTGTTCGGTTTATCGCATGTATCTCCCCACGGGGTTTTAAAAACAATTTAAAAGGTGGGACTATAAACTCACCTGTGGGGTGTTAACTTCGGTGGTTGAGAACAAGACTCAAATAGTGCCCAAACGGTGATGGTGATATGCTACGAATAGCAATGAATGATCTCCGACTTGCGACCTAAATCAGTATGATATATATTGTTATCAGTGATTCAAACTCGGTGTGTGAATGACGTGTGTTATTATACGGTGTTATCGATCTCGGGTATTTAATATCCAAAATAACTTAACATAGTTATTTTATACTCTTGATACGAAGTCGTTGTCATTAAACGTTTTATTATCCGTTGTCGTCATAACGTTAATAAAATATTAATTTTAAATATTTAGTTGTAGTAAAATCATTTAAATTATATTTAATATATGGAAAGTATATATTATGAAAGTATATATATCATATATGTAAAAATATAAAATGTTTTAAGTAAAAATATTATTACTAAGTTCTATCCCTTTACTTTACAAAAATTATAATTTATACCTTTGGGTTAAAAATATTTACACTTTTAGTCCAAAACATTTCTTTTACACTTTATACCTTAAGTTTCGAATATTTACAATTTCTACCCTCCAAGTTTATTTAAAAATTCACTGTTTTATTTCTAATTCGAAAGTTTCATGATTTTTACACTTTTGGTCCCTTAACGAAATTTTTACAAAAATAGTCCAAATTTATGTTTTCGAAAAGTTAAGTTTTATTTTTCATGAAAAGTTATCATATTTATCTTATAAAAAGTTTATAAAAATCAGTTTTGTATTTAAAAATCATTTCGAAATTTATGTTCTGTTTTCAACCGAAAACATTTAGAAAACCTTCATGGGCTCGTTAGCCCATTCGGCCCAAGACAAAGAAAAAGAAAATAGTTATGTGATGGGCTTGTGAGGTGAGTGTCGGCCCAGTCCAAAAGAAAGAAAAGTATGGAAATAAGCCCGGTCCGAAAGAAAAGAAAAATAATTATTTAAGTGGGCTAGCGTTCGGGTGATAACGTGTCGGTGTTGGCCCAGTGATAAATTTGTATACGGAGATTCATCGTTGATATTTTCACGTAAATATACATATATATATTTACCGTATAGTTATAGTTCCCGGTATAGCCGTTCAGTAGTTACTAGCGTTATAGTATATATATATATAGTATAGTAGGTTGAGGTACGTTATATATAGTATATTAGTATATATGGGCCCGCTGAGCGTCGATAGGTACTGTATATATATAAGCTACTTACGTGCCCTACTAGTAGCTTATACTTATAGTATAACTACTTAATATATATATATACTAGTTCTCGAAGCCCGCCCGATGGGCGGGCATGCTTTGTAATTTTACATTTTAATTTAGTTATGTACGGATGTTAGCGATCTTTTAGAATTATAATTTATTTATTAATAAGGAGACATTTACGACTTTTAAACCCCATTGATTTTGCTATAAATCCACTTCCAATTGCATTATGTACTCATTTATAAATAATGTAATTTTCGTATTATTATATCATTACATATATTTATAAGATTTAAAAAAGAGAGGAAAATTACGTTTTTGATATTGAACCATATTGACCCTACCCGTGCCAAATAACTTATTTGTACCCGTTAGCCAGCCTTCAGCCAACTAATTAAAACTTACAGAAGGTTGCATTCTTGTATGTGATCCCGCCAGTCTAGCAGGGTCTGTTTCCGGTGATGATGGTCTTGTTGGCACCATCGCCAAACATGAACACGTTTATTTGATCTTTAGTCACTGTTACATACTCGTCATAGATCCCTTCCTTTATTGAGTGTTTTTCTTATAACTAAAATGCCGAGACAAATTCATCAATAGATGAACCTATTCTAGGCAGCACAACCTCCACACACAATGCCCCTGTAAAAAATTAGTGATTATATAGCTAGGTGTTTGTAACATCAAGCTTTTTGCTAGTGTCTTTTCAGTTATAAGAAAATGAAAAATATGAGCTTCTAAATCATATATACCAACAAATCGCTAACAACCAATAAAAACTCAAGAAGTATAAATTTTGCTAACCTAGTCCAAGTTAGAGAAAGTTTAATAACATACCTGATGGTCATGTTAGTTGAAGGCTAGCTAGAAAGATTACTGATACTGCAAACTAATCATTTTATAGTATCATTTTGAATTTTTCCAAAATCAAATAAGCACATAAGTCGACTAAATAAGTTAATCCAAACGTCCCCACATAATCTCTAATAGGTCAAATTAGAAAATGTATAACAGCTAAAAATGATTAAAAGTAGCTGTAGCTGTTTTTTTTTTTTTTTTTCTATTTATTTTTTTTTTTTATTTTTTTTTTACGAATAAGATCTCCTAAGTCCTTTCATTCCATAAACTAAAGTCTTCCCTTTGAGGGTTTACGATCTAAATATGTGTTTGAACCTTGAGCGTTGGAACCTGAAATTATCTTATGTTTTGCTAGTCGATAACCCGTTTAACCCAATAAGACCAATGTGATATTTAATCTTTTACGTTAATTTTATTGCTCATACATGTTAAACCCATTAATGATTAACATAAGAAAACGTTATATGCGTATTAGTATAATCAGTTCGAAATTTTAACCAAAAATGGGCATGACTTATAATTATCGTTGACATACATTTGTATAGTGTTTTAAAGAATTGTTGCAAAAAGTGGACATGTGAAAAATTGGCCCGCCCAATGAGCGGTCTACACTTATGAATATCGTTCAAAAATTTTAAGTTCCAGGAGCAGGTTTTATTTAACCATAATGAACACATAACACTTACTTTGATGTAACTGGATCAACACAATGAGAACTTTTTGATATGACCGATTAAATGATCAGCCTCAATATCGGATTTAATGGTTTCACTCATTCCGTGTACCAATAAAAATAATTAATAGAATATAAAGAAGGCCATTAAACATATAATGAAACTAATTTTTTAATATTGATACATATGACAGCAAATGCTATATATTATACTAATAATTACGGATAACATAAAATGCTTTATATGTTTTACAATACAAAGTACATATATCCTCTTAAAATTCTGTAAGCATGTAAATAGGTTTTTAAAAAATTACTCCCTCCGTCTCAAATTTTAAGTCCAGTTTGACTTTTAAATCGAACTTTAACCTTAAATATTTTTGTTTGTATTATATAACACTTGATGAAAATTATACCAAATGAAAATACATTTAAAATACAATCCATTTATATATATTGCATCAAGTATTATACAATATAACCAAAAATATTTAAGGTCAAAGTTCGATCCAAAAAGTCAAACTGGACTTAAATTTTGGGACGGAGGTAGTAAAACAACTACTACTACAATAAAAAAAAAAAAAAAAAGTGTAATGTATCATGTATATATATAGTTATATACCATTGTGGATGGAAACTACTCATTGTCACTTCGTCCATCATAAATTATGCATATTAGTGCCTCCAACCGCAATTGTTCTTTCAACTTTGCGACAATGTATTCCCTTTCAATTACTCATCATTTTTAGCAGTTCAAGCTCATGTTTCGACACTGTATTAATTTCCTCCTTTAGTTTGGCCGTAGAATCAATGGAGTAATATAATGGTGAAAAACCATTTTGCATACTGGTCTTTTTAGTTATCCCCGCATCTAGGACCAACAGAATAAAATGTTACATGGTACGGATACAATAAGATAGCCTTCATTTGCCAATTGCAAAAGTATGATTGCAGGAAGTACAACCGACCTATACGTATTTTGTGGAAGTGCTCCTATAATTGCACCACCAAAGAGCTTTATAATAGCTTTCGGCTTCTAGCCTTTAGGTGGAGGAATAACCAAACATGAATCAAGCCTCCTATAAATCTTATCATTATCCTTTTTTACCCTGTAGGTCTCTCCCAACGTAACCATTCAAATCCTTCTTGGGTAGAGACCTAAAACATGAACTACCAAGAAGGACTATTAACTTCATGAAAGGACTATATAGGTCTTTCTGAAACTAATTGACTATTTGACAAAAAAAAATTCTTAGACATTTGGGAACTAAAAAAAAAAGAAAGATATTAACTATATTCCGTCATGTCGGCTTACCTCACCCATCTCCAGTTTGCTTCCAGGTTTTGTTTGGGACCTCTGATGATTACCTATAACAACAACACGAATAATTAGTACTACTTGTTTAATCTTGAATCTGAAGTTTTTTCCTTTTCCACTTGTTTTTGCTCTACCAATAGTCTAAGACACCATGATTTTTCCCGGGGAATACGAACACTTCCTGACCTTGCAAGTTTACCTATAATGACAATCACGATATTTCTAGAACATTGCTTACCAAATATTATAGTTAACATCTGCAAGCATCCCGGAGCACCAAAGTCCAAGAACACACTTATCCATTGTGTAGCCAAATGGCTGAGCCTGCTCTTGCAATCCCGGGAAGTCGGGACATTTGGTGATCCAACATCAGCACCTGCAACAACACATATGATCAGTTTTTACTAATACTAATAAGCGGCCTCCATACATGAAGTCCTCGTACTAAGTTATGTAATTACTCTAACCGCTGCTGCAACAGCAGTTATGCATCATTAAAGTAACTAACTAAACTTATCTGTAAAGGCGTCAATTGAGATGCTTGATCTAGTTGTTAAACTTATCTCTAAAGATATCTGTGAAGACATCAACTGAGATGCCGAAACAGCAGTTATGCATCATTAAAGTAACTAACTAAACATTAGTTCTGCATCATTAAAGTAACTAACTAAACTTATCCGTAAAGACATCATCTAAAGTAACTAACTAAACTTATCTGTAAAGACATCTTGAGCTAAAAGAGTTTTTGGAAAGACATCAATGAGGGATGTCTTAAACCGATTGAAGTTTCAATTGAGATGCTTGCTCCAGTTGTTAATCTTGCTCGAATGATAGATGTGGTGTATAGGTACAATGACAGGTTAACTTTTTCCTGAGAAGACGATTGAGGAGTATATAACTCTCTTAATCATCGAAACTATCCCTTAAAGTAATTTATAAATCAATTTATTGTTGTTATGTTGTTCCTTAGCAACAACTTTCCGAATAATGTAAACAAATATTATTTATGGGTAATATATGTGTACGATGTTATTGTTGATCTAATGATCTTGCTGACCGACATTATCCTTAATATGAAACTCTTGTTGAATACATGGCTTGATGATAACACTAAAGATAATAAAACATACCGTCTGAATCGAAGTCATATGAAAAGATATAATACATTGTGTTAGTAATTTAAATAAAATGTGTTTTGAGCATATACTACAATCAATAATTCTGTAATTAGTTTCTTTAATACACGAACCCACTTGAAGTAACTAACTGCCACACATTCACCATTTTATGGTCATAAGTAAATTGTATGAATCTGTTAAGAAAATGTTTAAAATTTAAAAGAAAGGCAATATAACGTACATGTGTAACACTACATGTTTTGACCCAACCTATTTTGACCCACTCTCAAGGTTGGTCATTTTGCCCCTCTACTAAGGAACATACTTGACTTTGTCGTCCTATGAACTGATGCACCACACCTGGTAGCAAGGCCTAGAGGCTACTACCAAACCAAATATTGCATACTTCCATCATGTTTGTCACAAGTATTTCCTTCTTTGGCCTCTCAACATTGACCTGAAACAAATATAACCAAATTAATTATATCTACATATTATATATAACATAGAGTATTCATATAGTTAGCACAATACTGGACATGTAGTCTCAATAAGGTACGCCTCTAATAACCCCGAACAAAGCCATTTATTGACATAATAGTATGATCATAATATTATTATTTTTTTTAATTAAAATTTCATTCATACTTAAATAAACATTACAATAATAATTAAACTAAAATAAAAAATATGATAAAAGTTAAAACAGACTTAAACTAATAGTTTAAATTGTAGCTCTATAACTGAGTATATGATTATCATAGCCATAAACATCAGAAGCACATGCAGACACTATCTCCCACAACGTGCTCTGTTACATGGATTATCTTATATTGATTGTTTCATATCATGTAAGCATTCACAAAATGCAATGCCAAACATCCACATATATGATCAGAAAATTATTTTAGGGGGAAAATACCTATTTTTTGACACATTGACACCTCTCAAAAGGATCTACTTTGCCTTCATAACCTGCCATTACCACAGCCCTTACCCTAGATTGGAAGTCCGATATGTAAAAATCAGCCATGTATTTCTGCAAATCAAAAGAAACAATCGATTCATTTATAAAGTAGAACTACATGTAAGAGCATATTCTGATGCAATCCCATTAAGAGACGCTCTATATTGTTTTAAAATAAAACTTCGTAACAACTTTTAAAACTTTCATTTCGAGGAAGGGAAAAAAAGGATTTGTAGATCGGTGTATAACAGGTTACTTTGTTCTTTGGCTTTTTATGAGAAACTTGACAGGAGTCGAAAAAGTTGTTAGCTATGTATCTAATAGAGAAGAGGCTAAAAAAAGAATGAAATTTTACGTTGGAGCATTCTAACACATGAGAACTTTATGCTTGCTGTCGACAGTTTTTAAAATACTAAAGAAAACAGGAGTGTATTCTTCGAGCTTTTCTAACGTCAACGTCAAAAGTCCAAAAGGCACTAAACCCCCTTGTTTAGTACCCTTGAGCGCACATATCCCCATTGCAAGATTTTACTTGGGTAATTTGGACCATTCAGGGTCAAAAGTCTCAGTTTCATCCAAGCTTGAAAATATAAAAGTCACATCCAAAAACCTTCCGTGGTTAAGGTGTGAATTATTATTGGCTTTTGTCCTTATTATATATATATCATGAAATGCTCAAATCAGAATCCGAATTTTGTTGATCATCAGGTCATAGGTAAGTACTTCTAACATGTCCTGGAGCAACAATACAACAATGTGCTTCCAGTATACCCAATAAACTTCACGATTCCCTTGATTAGTTTTTACAAAGAATGGTAATCCTTAAATGATTTATCGTTTGAAGCAAAGAAAACATGGCAATTGAAGCAAAGAAAATGTTGCAAAAACACGTTGGGCAGTAAGAGGTCAAACAAACCGCACATAAGTGGTACTATATATTTTTTTACCCATTCTTGAAACATCATATATAAATTTGAGCTAAATTTGATTATCAGAGTATACTGTTAGACAATAGACCAAATCAACAACTTTCATTATTTAGCATCAGCAAATACATTACAGCATTCATGCTCCCTAACTTTTTTTTTTTTTTTTTTTTTTTTTTTTGTGTGCAGGTCTGAAATCTTTGACCAAGCTATATAGGTGTACTAAAATGAGTAAGAATCAATAACTACAAAGCTAATGGAACTGATTTGATATGATCCAAATCTAGCGATGACTATTAAAAAAAAATGTCGAAAACCAATATTGGCCGTCCAATAATTGATTAAGCGCATCAGTTAAGAGTTAACATGAAACTGACCCCTGAACATTATCACTGATATTGCTTGATACAATATACTTGCCTATTGATTAGTCAAATTCCATTTTTATTCACCATCAATCTTCACAGAAGCTATTAATAAAGCACAAGGCCAATCAATCAATTTTGTTGTTTTCTGCCTTAAGGAACCATTGATACAGCTAACGTTAAAGAAACAAAAGAAATTGGTTGTAATACCGTAAGCTGTAAAATGGTTTTGATAGAAAACAATGTAACAACTAACATACATTGTGCTGGTAAAGGCTGTACTTTGACGGCCGGAGAAACACATACGTGACCACCCACTACAGCAGAAAATGTCTCAGAATCTGGAGTATCCACGTTTATAGACGAACAACCGGTATCATTTTGAAATGAATATAAGAACTGCCAGAACCTACAACGCATATGACCATATCATTTAAAACTTGTGGTTAGACAAACACATACAGAAATCTATATCAGCTGAAAATAGAATAATAGTAGAAATAATACATACAATTAATATTACCATGACGATAGGCGCGAGTATCTTGTAACCCGGTTTCGAAAACGAATGATATCCTGCGGTTAAGCAAAAGAAAACCATTAATGATTAATAAATGCTGACTTTAGTACAGCAGGCTGCAATCAACAAAGGGAACTTGATGGTATACCATCCCAAGCTTCCCGTTGAAAAAGACAACTTCTATTCATTCTCAACACGCGAAAAACATTATAAGCAACTTGAATGTTACAAAGATGATATGATTAACACCTAACAGACAACGGATAAATTACTCCCGTCAATCCTATCAGCCTCCAGCTTGGACATTGATTTCAATTATTTCAGCTGCCAACAATGAAAATCTTGCATCTAATCTACTTATCTTTTGTCCTTTAAATGATACAAAAAAATAATAATAATAACTTTTGACTAATTAAAACACGAAAAACCTCTTTTATAGATTCAACTTTTACCTTCAACGATGACCTTCCAACATTTGGATAACCAACTATTCCAGATCGCTCCTGTAATCAGAACCATATAGATATAAAAATATTTATATATGACCTTCAACCTTATTTGAAGTTATGTACAACTCACTGGCCAAGGAAGCAACCCTCTTGCTGTGCGCTTTATATTCACTTCGTAAGCGACAAAGTTTGGTAATCTTCCAAACTTCATGGAACCCTACATTAAGGGCCTTTCAATGAGTACAAACCTAGTCATACCTACCCAATGAAACATAGTCTGCTAGTGGGCCTGCAATGAAAGATAAGAAAACTGTAGTTAGTACCAAATGCTGCAGTTAAAAGAAACCATATCCAAAAGAACAGCCTGAAACTGACCTTGTCGTACACCAGCCTCCCGATGCCCTTTACTGTTGCCATGTGCGTTAGATGTTCCAGGCATGCCTGCTTCTGCTGCAGTGGCAACGGTTCGTATTAGCTAAATCTGGTTATCGTAGTAGGTACTCAAAACCAAGAAACGTAGAAATTGAATAACATTCATTAAATTACCTTCACAACCGCATTAAGAAAAGAAGCATCTTGAATTTGAGCAGTCTCGGTCTGGAAAAGAGAAGATAGCTGCAGCAAATTAGGTATCACTTTTTGACCTAATAGGGTTCAGACAAATTACCTTAGATATATAATGAACCATGGGCAATACAAATGTGGCTGCTTAATCAAAATGGAGAAATCAATTTGGGTAATAGAGTGATAAAAAGCAGCTAGTCACGAACCACAGTCCAGGGAAAGTCAACTTTGATTCTATATTAAGTTGGTTGCACGGCGAATAGAAAAGTAGCAACAAATAATTCTTTCTAAATAACCAAGCCAATAATACCCAATAATCACTAATAATGAAAGAAGGTGTTTAAGGTATATATGTAGCAATGCTAGCGGTTTTCTAAGGGCATATATATGTAGCACTCTCTATGGAACTTAAGTTACAGCTAAAAGTTTGAACAATAATAGAATGCAACATTTTTCATTAATCTAACCATTTGTCTCGTTGAGAAGAAGAATAATCAAATCATGAAATTGAGATCCCTCGATACCGGTGGATCCTTCAAGGCACCCATAAAACCTTTTGCTGCTTTTCTCTGCGTACCGGACGACTTGAAGGCTGTTGATTGAGGTTGTTCTGCATTTTTAATACCATTTTGATCATCAGCATTTGAATATTGCTTTTCGTCTCTTGATCGTCTTGAAAGCTTTTGTATATTAGCTTCTTTCTGGATGCAAATAACCAAGAATCATGGGCATGTCACTGTGAGAATCGAGTTTCAAGTATCAAAAAGAACACGAAAAACCAAAGTATATATATATATATATATATGAATGTTAAATGTTTTCTTTTATTGACTATATCACAATGTTTTACGAAGAGAGTTAAAAAGAATACATGTGTTTACTAAAAAAAATATTCCACGATCAAAGACAGAAGTGTCTACCTTGAACATCAATGTTTTCTTGAAATCCTGTGATGAAGAAAACACAGAAAACCGATCATTAGATGAGAATGTGAAGGAAAAAATATATTAGGGTTTTTGAGAAAAGATATATTATGAATAACTGCAGTTTTTTTTTTTTTTTTTTTTTTTTTTTTTTTTTTTTTTTTTTTTTT
>LBNU01001823.1:22394-32604 GCA_014162995.1 Artemisia annua | reverse complement strand
TCCATTAGTTGTTCAGGTTTATCGACCATTTCGTATAGTTCGGGTTCCAGGTACGTTAAGATCTTTAAGGGCCTAACGTACCCTACCGTCTCGTGTACCAAAGGGTCCATAAGTCCAAATAACCATAGCCGCAAATCCAATACGTCCAATACAAGTTCACAAGTCATATCACAAGTCTCAAATGCGGATACCAAGTCCGTCATCCAAATCAAATTAACTTTAACAATTTACATTTTAAATTTCATAGTTATTATTCCGTATTAATATTTACCGTTTAACCGTTTAAAACTATTAATAATAATAATAATGTTAATAATAATAATAATAATAATAACTATCCGAGACCCATAAGCATGTCCGTAACAACAACACTAATCCCATAATACCTCGCCTCAACCAATAACCAAAACCAAATCCGAACTCTAACCTATTCGCAAAGACTTTGGAATACATCAAAAATAGACATAAGTTGGCGAGTACATTTCACGTGCACCTCATGCGTCCGATCTAGGATCGTAACATGCACCTCACGCGCGACCAACTTTAGTGTTAACACTAGAACTCATAATCCATAAATCTTTAACATACATACTTATTCTTTCTTTTCTTTTTCTTTTTCTTTTCTTGATACTTTTTTTTTTCTTTTTTCTTTCTTTTTCTTGCCTTAGTAACTTCTCAACTCCGAACCTTCACGGTTTCAGTCCAAGACCTACCGCCAACTGCTAGGGTTGGAATCTAGGATCCAAGGCCCGATCTCAATCCAAAGTCTTGAAGCACCTTAGCTCATACATAACAACGGGCTTTTGGGTAGCTCCAAAACCACATGCGTACTACGCTTATACAACGATATTCAATACAACTTCAACAAGCGTGTATCCATGATGTGTACCCAATTTCCCAAGCAAAGATTCTCTCAAGAAGATAAAGAACTACTCATCGGCTAAACCTAACATCTTTAATTATTTTGCACATATATGGGGTGAAGCAATTTTGTGAGAACAAAAAGACATGAGTACCTTCGATGAGCTTTAAAGAGATCCAACTACTCTATGCTTAGCATCTAACTTCTAAAGAAACTCTATCATTTCACGTTCTCCGCAAATTTAAAATCTCAAATAATGAGATCCGCGAATGCTTAGCCGATAATCAAGCCATGCATATATAAAGTCAAGTACGGGAGCCGACTAAAGAGTAGCTCCTTGTGTACAAAACTAGCAAAAGCTTTTGTGATCATCATTGGTTAAGGGAACAAGCTAGGGCTCAACACGCCCGGATCAAGTCAAAATTTTTATTCTCACTCTTCTTACCTAGTAAGAAAGTCAAACGCGGTGTCAAAACTTTTATTCTATTTTTGCATAATTTTTATATATTTTTTTCATTTTTTCTTTGGAATTTTTCAAAATTTTTCAATTTTTGTGGATTTTTGAGGAAAGCGGGGTTGCGTAAGTAAACGACAATGGTGAAAGTGCTAGGGCAATAAATCGAAGATTCACCCCCCCCCAGACTAAAGATAAACATTGTCCTCAATGTTTTCGAGGTAAGTGTAATCCTAACAATAAATCTAAGGCCGTTTATTAAGTATGCCAAAGATACCATTAGTCGATAAGATTTGGATATAGGATTTCCAAGCAGCATCAATACATGGGACTCGAGTGGAGATGCAACGAACCACGAGCACGAGAGTCATCATGAATTGGGGAAATCCTGCACATACACAAACAACCAAGCAAACACAAGATTGGAAGAGGTCGCCCTCCTCGCGTTACTTATTAGATCATGAAATAAAAAGGATAAGCATGGGGTGCCTCCCACGAAGCGCTTGTTTAGTAACGAGTCGTGTAGCTTAGACTCGCCCCGAATTTACTCGTCCTTGGGGGAGCAGATGAAACCAACAACTGGCATGAAAAGCGACGATGCCGGGATCAAAAACAACATCCTCACTCCCGGGAGAATGACGGATGGGTGAAACAATAGCATAGGTAAGATAAGGAAGAAAGATCATAACAACGATTTCGAGGTCAAATTCAAAGAGATCCTCCATAGTAAGCATAACTTTCTCCTTAGTCTTAAAATCATCCTTCTTCAAATTTTCATCAACAAATTCTTCAATAGTAACATAAGAAGCAAGGATGTCGGGCTGGAGCCCATAGGAGTCCTTAAAAGGTAATAAACCGGGTTTAAAAATTTTATCTTCTGAAAGGAACGATAATGGAGCATCAACCACGGTAAAAGATGAATCATTCGGAGACGACAACTTAGTAGGCTCAGAAACTTCTACAATTCTTGATGGAGTCGGGAAATGTTTCAAAGGTAAGGGTAATCCTAATAATAAATCTAAGGCCGTTTTTCAAGTATGCCAAAGATACCATTAGTCGATAAGATTTGGATATTATGATTTCCAAGCCAGCAGCAAGACATGGGACTCGAGTGGAGATGAGATGATCCAACGAGCACGAGAGTCATCATGAATTGGGGAAATCCTGCACAAACACAAACAACCAAGCAAACACAAGATTGGAAGAGGTCGCCCTCCTCGCGTTACTTATTAGAAACTAAAAAGCATAGATGGATAAGCATGGGGTGCCTCCCACGAAGCGCTTGTTTATCATCGAGTCGTGTAGCTTAGACTCGCCCCGAATTTACTTGTCCTTGGGGGAGCAAATGAAACACACAGCTTGAAAAGTGACGATGCCTGGGCCAAAAACAACATCCTCACTCCCGGGGGAATGACGGATTGGAGAAACAACAGCATAGGTAAGATAAGGAAGAAAGATCATAACAACGATTTCGAGGTCAAATTCAAAGAGATCCTCAGTGGTAAGCACAACTTTCTCCTTAGTCTTATAATCATCCTTCTTCAAATTTTCATCAACAAATTCTTCAATAGTAACATAAGAAGCAAGGATGTCGGGCTGGAGCCCATTAGAGTCCTTAAAAGGTAATAAACCGGGTTTAAAAATTTTATCTTCAGAAAGGAACGATAATGAAGCATCAACCACGGTAAAAGATGAAGGATCATTCGGAGACGACAACTTCGTAGGCTCAGAAACTTCTGCAATTCTTGATGGAGTCGGATCGACTAGAGTTAAAAACTCATCGTGAAGAGAATCAACCATTTGATGAACATTTGTAACCTCGGGTTCCGTAACAGACTCGTCACTATCCTTAATCTGAATATCGAAGAGCGGATTGTCTGAAATCATAGTAAAATCTGGTTCCAGATCAAATAGAGGATTGGTGAAAGTTGTTTTGAAAGTTTCAAGAACTGGGTTATCTGATTCATTTGAAGTTTCATCAATTTCTGAAAGAACATCGATTTCTTCTGGAGAGAAGTCGGAAATATTTGGTTCAAAAATTGAGGTGGGATTGCCACACTGAGGGATTTCTTCTTCAACGTACTCGATTTCTCCACAAGACAAGGAAGTGTAACCTTCGTCAGACTCGGAACATATCTCATCATGTTTATCAACGGACTCATCAGTAACTTCATCGTTCTTCGGAGGGAGAGGGGGTAATGGTTCTTCATGTAATAAACTTTCTAGAAAACGAATATCTCCCTCCGAATCAAAGTTGGTATCATCAACCATCGTCGAATCGGAATGATTTTTAGCAAGACAAGCCTCGATCTCACTTGAAAAGACATCACTCCTCTCAACCGGCGTGGGAGAAGGTGCAATAAAATCGGAAACAAGGGGATCAGAGGATGGAGTGTCGGTTAAAATAGAATTATCATTAACAAGAGAAGTCTCGATCACGTCCACAACAGATTCACTTCCCTCAATCGTAGTGAGAGAAGGATTGGAAGAGTCGGGGGTAGTAGATTCAGGAGATATGATGCCACGTTCATGAAGAAAGGCTCGTATTCTCAGTGCATTCTCTTCTGCTAACAATTCTTCCATGCTTTTGCTTCCATCATCCTTGACGTTTGTGTTGAGATATGATGAAGTACTGTAAAACTTCCCAATTTGAATGGACGCCTCATCATTATCATCATTGTAAATGAAAGGTTTACGAAATTGAGAGCTTTCTCTAGATGCTTGTTCTTCGGCTAGAAGTTCTCCATACGTTTTCTGATGAGAGTTTTCTTTGGTAAGTTTCTTCAACAATTTATCCGTTTCAATCAACACATCTTAGAGTTTTTGGTAAATTCCAGGAGACCATTGATAAGGTTGATTTTGAATCATTTGATCTTGTAGAGGTTGATCTTGGTAAGGATAATCATAGTTGTTACAAGGAAACGGGTTCCTCGTTTGACAAACAGTGCTAAAGTGCGGACCTCCACAATACTCACACCCGTAAGATTGTTGTGACAGATTTGGTGGATGTTGAAATGAATCATGATTGAAATTCGGTTCTTGCTCATAAGCATTTTGAGGAGGGAAGTAAGAATCGTTTTGAGGATAATTGAAAAAGTTCGAATTGAAATTTTGAGAATATGAATTTTCATCTTCGACAGCACAAAACAAACAATTTCCATTATTAAGACTTCTACCACACCTCATGCAAGTACACCGTTGACAACAATTTGAAGTCTGATCCCATTGATCTCCACATCCATTACAAAACCAAGATAAGTCGGGCTGAGGTGGGTAATTGGAAGAATCTGAAGGATAGTCGAATGAATTAGGGTTTTGATCATTCGAGAATGAATTACTTGAACCACAACACAAACAACTTCCGTTTTGAATATCGTTTCCACACCTTTCACACGTACAGTATCGACACGGTGTACCGTAGAGTGGTGCACCACAACCAACACAAAGTATCAATGAATCCATGAGAATTAAACAATTGGGGGTAAGAAGATTGTTTTTTTGGTTTTTATGTTTTGAAAAATGAAAAGTTAAAAAAATGAAAACCAATTTGAAATGGAAAATCTTTTTGGATTTTTGATTTTAGAAAATTGGAAATCAAAAGTGAAAACAATTTTGAAGAGAAAATGTTTTTGTGTTTTTATATTTTGAAAATATTTATAAAAGTGATAACTTCTCGAAAGAAGGGTCTCCAAAACACATTACTCAAACGATCGAACGACTTAATCTTATCAACCGCTCCCCGGCAGCGGCGCCATTTTGATCGGTCGCGGGAGCAAAGTACAAGCTCAAACCACGGATCGTTGTCCCAACGAGGGTTGAATATGGATCGCGTCACTCAAGATCGTGAGCTATGTGTAGTGAATAAGTTTTAAAAGAAGTTTAGTTTTTGTTTATACTACAATGACAAATTGAAGTAAAGTAAAGCGGTAAAATGACATGAAATAAGTAAACGAGTAAAATTGCATGAATAAAAATGACTAAAGAAAGCGGTAACTAAAAGCGATAAGTAATGAAAACGGTAAATGAATTTAAAAGACAATGTGTTTGCAAAGCGACGCGAATAAGTTTATTAAGCTTGAGGTAAAAGTTTGTGACGAGTTATTTTCCTTTCTCGAGATTAGTTGTCAATTAATCTTTTGAAAAGTTAATAACTCTAAACGAATGAATTAATCGTTCAAAGGTTTTGTCTTTGAATAATTAAATCACAAGTCTAAGTAATCTCTCGATTATTTATCACAAACGTTTAACGCTCTTACTTAACTCACTAACCCGAGCTACTAAGCAAACACGATTAAAAACTACTCGCGACTCATATTAAAAACGTAAAGAGATAAAGAAAATAAAAGACTTGTAAACATAAGATGTTAATAAAAGTTTTAGACTAAAAACAAAAAGACATACGACTTTAAGAGAACGACACTAAAAAGATTTTAAGAAAATTTCGACAGCATAACGTTTAGATTAAAGAAGAATAAAACCTCACTCGATAAACGATGAGGCAAAGAAGAGCCTAACTCGGCTTGTGAAAAGAAATGACACTAAAAATCTCATACTCGCAAAAATTAGAAACTCAAACTCGCAAGTAATGTGTAACCATACTCGCTACATCATGCAGTCCATACTCGCTATTTTGTTTTTCATACTCGCTAACCTAGGTGAGAACCCATACTCGCAAATCATGGCTACCCCATACTCGCAAAACTACAAGTCTTCATACTCGCTACTCACTATTTGATACTCGCTATTTATTTCCTACTCGCTATACANTGAACCACAACACAAACATCTTCCGTTTTGAATATCGTTTCCACACCTTTCACACGTACAGTATCGACACGGTGCACCGTAGAGTGGTTCACTACAACCAACACAAAGTATCAATGAATCCATGAGAATTAAACAATAGGGGGTAAGAAGATTGTTTTTGGTTTTTTTTTGTTGAAAAATGAAAAGTTAAAAGTGAAAACTAATTTTGAAAAAGAAAATCTTTTTGGATTTTTTTGATTTTAGAAAAGTTGAAATCAAAAGAAAAACAAATTTGAAGAGAAAATCTTTTTGTGTTTTTATATTTTGAAAATATTTACAAAAGCCTTAACTTCTCGAAAGAAGGGTCTCCAAAACACATTACTCAAACGATCGAACGACTTAATCTTATCAACCGCTCCCCGGCAGCGGCGCCAAAAATTGATCGCGGCAGAATAAGCGGTGAAGCTTTTAACCACGGATCGTTGTCCCAACGAGGGTTGAACTGATCTCGTCACTCAAGATCGTGAGCTATGTGAGATGAATGGGTTTGAAAGATGATTTTGGTTTAACTATACTACAACGACACATTAAAATGCAATTAAAGTAAAGTAAAACGACACGAAATAAGTAAACAAGTAAAGAGACAAGTAATAAAGCGACTAAATAAAGCGTAATTAAAGTGCGATAAAAAAATGAAAGTGGTAAATGAATTTAAAAGACAATGTGTTTGCAAAGCGACACGAGTAAGTTCATTAAGTTTGAGCTAAAGTTTTGTGACGAGTTATTTTCTTTTCTCGAGATTAGTTGTCAATTAATCCTTTGAAGAGATAATAACTCTAAACAAGTGAATTAATCATTCCAAGGTTTTTANAATTCTCTCATCTCACTCTCCCTCTCTTGAAGATTCGGCCGGCCACCCTCCGGCTACACTAGCAGATTCCGGCCGACTTTCCGGTCCCCGAAATATGTTTCCGACCAAAACTTATTTTCACACCAACTTATAGATCGGGATCCCCCCGTCACGTTTATATCACCCACGCACCCCCACTCGCTACCACCGCCACCCACGCGCCACCCCACTCGACTGCCTTCACCATCGAGAGCCACCACCGCCTCCCCACCGTGTTTTCTTGGTAACCGAGCACCCTACCATCTTTCTTATCATTATCTTTAACAAAAACTATTTTTCTACAAAACCCTAATTTTCATTTTTAAAATAAATCCGATTTTTAAATGTTTACTTTATAAAAACTTGTTAAAACTTGTTAATAATCACTCGTGTGCGCCCCCTTTGCTGTTTCTGTCGCGACTCGGTCCGACTCACCGAGCCAACTCGGTTGACTCGGTGAGGGTTTGATGTTTGATGTTATTCTCGTGGCTATTGATGGGAAAGCAATATTGAGGGGTGCGGTTTCGTGGCCGATGTCAGCCCATCAATCCTGATGAATTAAAGCGTACTTTTACAATAAAACAAAACTACTTAATGAATTAAATACATGCAGGACCTTCTTACAGCTTTAATATCTTCGATTTGGGTGTGTCATGTGATGCTTCTTCGACTGAGTTCGTCTCCTTAGGGTTATTTTGCACACAAAATTCGTATATGTCTTGGGGTATTTATAGTTTCTGTAACACTCCGAAAATTTTAAGAGCAGCGGAAGTCTAATTCGGGGTAATTACGTCATAGAATCACAGTCATATTCATAGAAAATAATTCAAAAGATAGGTTTATATCATTCACACCAACTTATAGATCGGGATCTCCCCGTCACGTTTATATCACCTACGCACCCCCACTCGCTACCACCGCCACCCACGTGCCACCCCACTCGACTGCCATCACCACCGAGAGCCACCACCGCCTCCCCACCGTGTTTTCTTGGTAACCGAGCACCCTACCATCTTTCTTATCATTATCTTTAACAAAAACTATTTTTCTACAAAACCCTAATTTTCATTTTTAAAATAAATCTGATTTTTAAATGTTTTCTTTATAAAAACTTGTTAAAACTTTTTAATAATCACTCGTGTGGGCCCCCTTTGCTGTTTCTGTCGCGACTCGGTCCGACTCACCGAGCCAACTCGGTTGACTCGGTGAGGGTTTGATGTTTTGATGTTATTCTCGTGGCTATTTGATTTGGATTCGGTTGAGCCGAATGAAAATTTTGGATTGGATCTGTGTTCGGATTTGTTATTCGAGGGTCTGTTTGGCTTTGTTTGTTCTCGGCAGCCACTCACCACACCACCATGACTCGTGTGGTGGTGTGGGGGTGAGATTATTGATGTTGTTGTCGTTTATTTGGAGATGGGTATTTTACGAACCGAGTGGATTTGGTACTCGGATGTGGATTTGGATGTTGTGTGGTGTTGAGGTTTGGATTAGATTTAGGATTTGGTTATGTTGTTTGTGTTTGTGTTGTGTTTATGTCGAGTTTGGTTGATTCGTTAATTATTTTGTTGTGTTTGTCTATTTTTACATGGGATAACTTAACGCGTAACAAATAATATAAACGTGACTAATAAATATGAAACCCTAAAACCAATTGACATAGTTAAGTGGATTGTGACATCGGACTTGGATCCAGATATTTATCTTGTGACATTACTTGTGATGGACAAGGATTGGACGTATCGGATTTGCGGTATGGTTATTTGAACATATGGACCCTTTGGTACGAACAATACGAAATGGTCGATAAATCTAAACAACTAACATTAAAGTGAATGATATGTCCAATTGTATATTATAACTTGTGACATTTAGCGATAATTAAGATATTTAGGAGTCGTTGAACTCGGGAAAATGTTTTATAAACGGGCAGGTCATGCCGAAATTTCGTAAAACCTTTTATAAACTTAAAACGTTTATGCATCTAAAGCTTTTCAAAACTTATATGTTGTAACATCTATTTTGGGAGAACTGGGTAAAGCCGAAACTATCTATTAATGTTTTCTTTTAATGGTCTTATCTTATTTCTTCTACTCTTTTATTCTTTTATCTCCTCGTTTATTCCTTCCTTGTTGTTCCTATTTGTTTTAGCGTGAGTTATTATTTGATTATACATTTCATGAATTCTTCACGAGAGCGTTTTACTCTCCTTTGTCATTTCTTTCCATGTATTTGATTTCGTTTCGCCGCCTTTCTTCGTCTTATTCTCGAAATTGTATTTTCCTAAAGATCCACACGAGATTACAAATGTTTACTTCTTTTATCGCCATTGGAAACTAAACTCTTTTATATTAACACAGGTATTCGAGGAACATTACTTTATATATATTACTTGAATATTATTTATGATAAATATTACTCGTTAGGTTGTGCCGATCCATTACCGTTGTGCTCATACTTTGATGACATTATGTTTGGTGACCCTGTGCTTGTACTTTCTTGATGCCGTTGTGCTCTACTATTCTTGAGGCCATTGTGATTTACTAGTTGAGACTAGTTGTGATATCTTGCATTGCTGCATACTCAGGTGAGTTCATAGTCCCACTTTTTATCTATCTTAATTGCTTTGCAAACTACTTGGGGTGAGATACATGCTCTGTTTTTACTATGATCACAATTGTTTGGAAAATGTTCTTTGAACTGAAAATTTATTTATGATGGTACTGTGAGTGAAGCAGTAGCCATTTTGTTGGATAAGCACTAAGTACCGTTTTTGCCACTATTAAGTCTCTCAGATAATGAACCATTAATCACTTGCGAGTGAGCGCGAATATAGTCTATAGGCCTATAGGACTGAATATCCCACCTATTGTTGGAGAGGCAACTAGGGTGTGCTATATTCGAGGTTTGCTAGGTATTTGGCAGTGCCTAGCGAAGGGGGCATTTGTTATATTATGAAATTCCGCGGTTATTGTCGACTTATGATTGGTTTGTTTAAGGCTTTGGTGTCATGAGCTTAGTGCAGTGGTATTTTTAGGGCGTATAACAACGTAGCCCCTGTCGGGCGTATAACAACGTAGCCCTTTTCTATTAAACTTGGAATATTGTGATCAGTTACTTTACTTTAAACCTATGGATTCACTCAACCTTTGTGTTGACTTTAGCATGTTTATCTCAGGTGTTAGATATTGCTCGCTGCATATTGTACTTTGGAGGAGCTTGGCAAAGGGCATGGCTTGGTCATAGAAGACTCCGAAAA
>LBNU01001823.1:9861-21740 GCA_014162995.1 Artemisia annua | reverse complement strand
AATTTTGGATTGGATTTGTGTTCGGATTTGTTATTCGAGGGTCTGTTTGGCTTTGTTTGTTCTCGGCAGCCACTCACCACACCACCATGACTCGTGTGGTGGTGTGGGGGTGAGATTATTGATGTTGTTGTCGTTTATTTGGAGATGGTATTTTGCGAATCGAGTGGATTTGGTACTCGGATTTGGATTTGGATGTTGTGTGGTGTTGAGGTTTGGATTAGATTTAGGATTTGGTTATGTTGTTTGTGTTTGTGTTGTGTTTATGTCGAGTTTGGTTGAGTCGTTAATTATTTTGTTGTGTTTGTCTATTTAGTTACGTTTTGATAATGGTTTCGGCATTTATTTTTACATGGGATAACTTAACGCGTAACAAATAATATAAACGTGACTAATAAATATGAAACCCTAAAACCAATTGACATAGTTAAGTGGATTGTGATATCGGACTTGGATCCGGATATTTATCTTGTGACATTACTTGTGATGGACAAGGATTGGACGTATCGGATTTGCGGTGTGGTTATTTGGACAATATGGACCCTTTGGTACGAACAATACGAAATGGTCGATATATCTAAACAACTAACATTAACGTGAATGTCCAATTGTATATTATAACTTGTGACATTTAGCGATAATTAAGATATTTAGGAGTCGTTGAACTCGGGAAAACGTTGTATAAACGGGCAGGTCATGCCGAAATTTCGTAAAACCTTTTATAAACGCAAAATGTTTATGCATCTAAAGCTTTTCAAAACTTATATGTTGTAACATCTATTTTGGGAGAACTGGGTAAAGCCGAAACTATCTATTAATGTTTTCTTTTAATTGTCTTATCTTATTTCTTCTACTCTTTTATTCTTTTATCTCCTCGTTTATTCCTTCCTTGTTGTTCCTATTTGTCTTAGCGTGAGTTATTATTTGATTATACATTTCATGAATTCTTCACGAGAGCGTTTTACTCTCCTTTGTCATTTCTTTCCATGTATTTGATTTCGTTTCGCCGCCTTTCTTCGTCTTATTCTTGAAATTGTATTTTCCTAAAGATCCACACGAGATTCAAATGTTTACTTCTTTTATCGCCATTGGAAACTAAACTCTTTTATATTAACACAGGTATTCGAGGAACATTACTTTATATATATTACTTGAATATTATTTCTGATAAATATTACTCGTTAGGTTGTGCCGATCCATTACCGTTGTGCTCATACTTTGATGACATTATGTTTGGTGACCCTGTGCTTGTCTTTCTTGATGCCGTTGTGCTCTACTATTCTTGAGGCCATTGTGATTTACTAGTTGAGACTAGTTGTGATATCTTGCATTGCTGCATACTCAGGTGAGTTCATAGCCCCACTTTTTTTCTATCTTAATTGCTTTGCAAATTACTTGGGGTGAGATACATGCTCTGTTTTTACTATGATCACAATTGTTTGGAAAATGTTCTTTGAACTGAAAATTTATTTATGCTGGTACTGTGAGTGAAGCAGTAGCCATTTTGTTGGATAAGCACTAAGTACCGTTTTTGCCACTATTAAGTCCCTCAGATCATGAACCATTAATCACTTGCGAGTTAGCGCAAATATAGTCTATAGGCCTATAGGACTGAACATCCCACCTATTGCTAGAGAGGCAACTAGGGCGTGCTATATTCGAGGTTGGCTAGGTATTTGGCAGTGCCTAGCGAAGGGGGCATTTGTTATATTATGAAATTCCGCGGTTATTGTCGACTTATGATTGGTTTGTTTAAGGCTTTGGTGTCATGAGCTTAGTGCAGTGGTATTTTTAGGGCGTATAACAACATAGCCCCTGTCGGGCGTATAACAACGTAGCCCTTTTCTATTAAACTTGGAATATTGTGATCAGTTACTTTACTTTAAACCTATGGATTCACTCAACCTTTGTGTTGACTTTAGCATGTTTATCTCAGGTGTTAGATATTGCTCGCTGCATATTGTACTTTGGAGGAGCTTGGCGAAGGGCATGGCTTGGTCATAGAAGACTCCGAAAACCTTTTTGGACCTATATTTTCCGCACTATCTTTTACGATGTAAATCGAATGTTTTCGATTATAAAGTTTATTCTAAACTTGTTAAAGTAAAACCGTTCTTTGTACCTTTTGTTATGATAACAATCGAGTAGCACCCCTAAAATTGTATGCTTCCGCTAATTTGGTTTTCGGGGTGTTACAACTACCAAAACACGGAGGTCAATAAATAGGCATATAAGATATCCATATAAAATGATAAATAGACGAAGAAATAAGATCAAAGCATAAATAATTTCATAAATAGGTTAAAAGATATGAATGAATTTAAGTGAATTCTCCCTTGGAAAGTGGTTTGGAACTGCTGGAAATCGCCTTTGAGTGGAACCCTAAACGTCCTTTAGTTATTGTGTGAAGTGGAGATGTGAAAAATGCGGATTAAGGGCTTGCATATATAGGCTCGACTAAACTATGGCGTAGCCATAAGTAAATGGCTACGCCGTAGTCTCTTTCATTCACGTTGCTCATCCAGTTGTAGAATAGTTACGGCGTAACCATGAAGAATGGATTACGTCGTATTCGTCTCTTTAAATTTTGGTTCCATAGTTGCGTCGTAACTTTGATGATGTGGTTACGGCGCAATTCCTTTGTCAGCAACATCCCAAGTCTTCAATGAAGATTTACGACGTAGCTTAGTTGTTTTGATTATGTCGTAACTTTGTGGTGAGTTGACTTGGTCTTGATCTATAGAAATAAGGACTACGGCATAAGTTGCATGACCCAATTACGCCTCAGGTCTTCTCTGATCTAGCTAGTTGTATATATTTTTTTTACGTTTCCTTTCCAATTCCACATCTTTTCATCCCAATGCTCAAATATCACCTAAAACGAAATATGAAACATTTAGAGTACATATTCATGTGAATTATTATAATTGTGAGCATTTAAAAGGGAAATTAATACTAAAATATTCAGGTTATTTGATGTTATCAGCAACGCAGTTAAATCAAAGGGACTATTTTTGCCTTTCTATCCACATATTTTTACTATTATTCGAACAATAATTTACTCCTGTAGATTTTTTATATTTTTCGTTGCACAAAAATCCTGATGAGTGTGCAAATACTCATCATTTTTGGTCTAAATAAACTGCAAAACATCTGAAAACACTCAGAAATACATCAAAATACATAAAATATCCCAAAGATCGTGTTTTACATGTTTTAAATGCAAAATGATTAAAAACAAATGAAAATCAACCAAAGTTTGCATAATTGGCAGTTTCAGTCCCCCAACTTTCAAAACTTGGCAAAATTAGTCCCTAAGCATTTATTGTGAGAGAAAAGTCAAACCAAATTCTTAAAAGTCAAAAATTATCAAAAATGATCTTTGGGTGAAAAGCTTTCAACAATTTACAAGTTTAGTCCCTGAAGTNTAAATTCATCGACCCTCGGTTGACAGTAGACTGATTACCTATAATCAACCAAGGATAGTGGGGACGTGGCTTGATCACCTACGTCTCAGGAATGAATTTTGCATCAATCCAGGATTAGTTATAACAGGATTATGTTTCGAAATGATTTTTCTATTTTTGGAAAATGGCAAAGTTTTGCATATGCACACGACACACTGGCATCACAACACTTCACGAATTGAACGACACTTCGAGTCATTGCACCTTCCATGTATATGGAACTTTTGTTCGTCACCATCTGATTTCGTTCACACCGGGTCGGGTGAGACCCGATCGGTCACTGTTTTGAATTCGAGCTACTTATCCTAACTCGATCGATATCATGTTTGGCACACTAGTATGTGTTGGGATTGATGGTATCAATTAAGTTCACGTGATTTTACATTCGAGTTATCGGAATATTTATATTTGGTTTTGGCTTCATTTAAAATTGGATTTCTTGAATTCGTAAAATTTGGATTTTGTTGTTGTTTTGAAAGGGTCTCTTTGGCCTTGTTTTGTTTTTGAAATTGTTTTTGGTCACGTTACAGCATAAACTTTTTAGGGGTATGTTACAGCCTCCACCACCCCAAAACCTTACACTCTATTGATGAACCGGGATTGATCACTAGATGTCTAAGAATGACCGTACCATAGCGCTTGTAAGATGAATCTTTTGATGGAAGTAACACGACGATACAACCAATGAACCTTGTCAAGACCTAGAAAACATACAATAGGGTGATTGTGACCTAGCAGGAGTCTTAAGAATTATGAAGCAACCCGAGCCCTATCTTTGGAAAGGATACCTAACCCTTTTACTTACCTTTTGGGGGTACCAGTGTTCTATTTTACTACCTTTATAAAACAATGAGCTACGATACGATATTTTTCAAAAATTTGTACATGCAAATTGACACGATATTTTGAAAACGTTATTTTGGAAAATTATTTTGGCCACGTTATTTTGAGTATGCTATTTTAACATACTATTATGAATACCATTTAGAACGTTAAACTTTGGTTTCTTCAATTAGAGACGTGTTATGTTAATATACTACTTGAAAACTATTTTAGGGGTATGTTACTTTAGGTACACTAATTTGACAAACTATTTGGATTACTATTTTGGAAAGTCAACATTTGTTTCACTATTTCAAAGACGAATCGTATCGGTATACAAATTCAAAAACTATTTTGGATACACTATTGTTACACTGTATTTAGAACTATTTGGAATACATACCTTTGAGCACTCTATTTTGAAAATGCACTACTTTGAAAATATCATTTTGGTAACACCGCTTGGAGATACTATTTGAAAGAAAATTTTGAAAACATGAGCACTCTGGTAATGCCTTATGCCTCACCTTTCCCCTACCCTTCCATTTGTAAGGAAGCTTGTATACACTGCAGGTAAACCAATGAGTTGGATGAAACCTGTGAAAACCCAGCACTCCTTGATCGTTACGGGGCTCCAGGCTGTTAAACCTTTAATTATCTAGGAACAATAACATTGAATAACATGCAGCGGAATAATAAATAAGAACATCAATGTTATCAACAAGGTTTTTCATTATCATAATCTCTAACACTTAATAATTTACAGCCCCAATCCTACTTGATCAAGGTAGAACGACCTTGAGGCTGTACCAAATAACTAACCACTAACCCTAGGCGTTTTCCCAAATTCCTACGCCTAGGTTCCCACACACACACACCTTTGGTGTTTACATCTTTTACGTACTATGAAACTAATGACCCTATGTCTCTTTATATACTAGAGACATCTAGGGTTTACAAGAGGAATCATAATACAATTAGGAAACTAAATCTTTTAAGTAAATCTTCTAGAATCTTCAAAATTCTTCATCTTTTTGTAGTTTCCCATCTTGTCACTTTAAGCCCTTTATGTTTCATTCTTCTTGTTTTGTATCATCAAATCAATGATAGACCCAACAATCTTCCCCTATTTGATGATGACAAAACAAACACCTTCTTGTACGAACTTCCCTAGACGAAGTAGAATAGTTGAGAATCAAATCTCACCATGAATGAAACAATCTTCAATGCTTCCCCTTAACTTAAGATCTTCTTGAACAAGTCACCACATATATATAAGCTGCAAATTATATCTCTATAGCCTTCTTCCCCTTTTTGTAATCATCTAATAGGGGACATGAAAAGATATGCAACTTTGATCGTCACTACCCCACATCATATATCAAAACTTCTAATCTAATCTTTCCAATGTCTTGAATTACCCACCATGAAGAACACCAGAAAGCTTGCGAAAAATGAACTCAAGACAATAAAAATTTTAAACTAACAGTATTAATGATGACTAGAAGTAGTAATGAAACACTTCCCCTAAAATGGTGCATGTAGATGGTTGAACATTTAATCAATAAGCTTCCCCTTAAACCAATATGTTTACCATATCTTGAATCATCAATTCTGTAAGCTCCTTGTAATGATTACTGATGAAGAAAACCAAATATAACGAACTTGATGAAGAAGTAGAACAACCCAAACTTATGTCTTATATCTTGTACTAACCACGTGACTCCAAACTTATATGAAACACCAAATATAAGTAGACCGCAACCTCTTGACAAAATCCTCATCCTATGTGAGACACGGAGCACAATAACGTAACTCCTTCAAGTGATAGCCAATGTGTGCATAGAGCATCCTAAGAAAAATCACACTCTTTGGCTAGATTTATCAAGTCTTTGTCACATCTTTGACGCACAAACAAATTATCTTCAAAGTGTCTCAAACTTTGAGATATGATAAGAACACTCATCCAAGAAACTCCACTTCACCTTCAAATAAGTGATAAACAATCTTCTTCGTAATCAATTAATCCAATACGAACCAAATATGAGCCATTAAAACTTTTATGAACAAAAACTTCTTCCTCTGTGTGTGTACCAAATAACCTTCTGTGTATGTAATCCAAAACCAATCAAATTCATATGTACTTCCCCATACTACTCTTAAATCATGCATAATTATTGAACCATAAAGCTCTTTATGTGTCTCTATAAATCATTTAAACACAACAGTACTTTGCAATAAACAGTACTTGAGCAGTACTTTGAAACAAACGAGCAACAGTACCTTGTATGTGAGAGCAACACTTTAATATATCAAGCAGTACTTTGAAACCCCATGTAGCAGTACTTTGATATAGCGAGCAGTACGTTGGAAAATAAACGAGCAGCAGTACTTTCACGATACGAGCAGTACCTTGATGTCAGTACGTAGGAGCAGTACGTTGTAGCATAGCAATAGAATCAAGAAACTCACAACAGTACGTTGAGAACAAGAGCAGTACGTTAAGAGCAGTACGTTGGAGTAGCAGAGTCAAAATAACGCAGCAGCAGTATCATGTTTAACTGTTGCAATTCCTCTTTTTCATTACCCACGAGCAGAAAGCAGAACCATGAAGAACAGCAGCAGCATAAACTTTCAATATGAACTATTAAATACGTACTGTCAACGCCAAATATCATACCCACAAATTTATTCACCAAATAATATATTCCATCGACCAATCTAATGAATAATAACCTATGACCGACCCATTATAGACCAAAATAAAATTCATTGGCAAACAATAGATCACCTTTGTGGGCCACCAACGAGTAGAATAAAAATCAGATTCGAATAATAGGCATGACCAAAACCAGTTGACCCCATGAATAAAATAACCATCGACCCCATTATGTAGAATCAAATTAAGGATATGGTCAACAAAATCATGCTCCACCGACCATCAATAAAAGACCAATAATGATACTACTGATCCATGTTCATTAATTAGTACGAGGTAAATAATCTTCATTCGACAACCATTCATTAAGGACGATGTAAAACGAATAATCAATAACAGCAGCAACGCCCAATCAGAAGAAGTGATGAATCAAATATACCATGATTGCAATTTAAGGTCAAATAATAAAGAATCCCACAACTGATGTCGACCAATAAATATACGAAGTACGCAACAGATATATAATTGGTAGCACATGTACTAAACGACAACAGTAATGCGAAACCCTTAAAAACCAATTATACAAAAACCTTAAAATAGTCGTACCTTGTTCCACACTGATTACTTCGACAGGAATACCTTGTTTAATCCTAGATATCACGAGGCCCAGGCTCTGATACCACATGTGAAAACCCAGCACTCCTTGATCGTTACGGGCTCCAGGCTGTTAAACCTTTAATTATCTAGGAACAATAACATTGAATAATGTGCAGCGGAATAATAAATAAGAACATCAATGTTATCAACAAGGTTTTTCATTATCATAATCTCTAACACTTAATAATTTACAGCCCCAATCCTACTTGATCAAGGTAGAACAACCTTGAGGCTGTACCAACTAACTAACCACTAACCCTAGGCGTTTTCCCAAATCCCTACGCCTAGGTTCCCACACACACACACCTTTGGTGTTTACATCTTTTACGTACTATGAAACTAATGACCCTATGTCTCTTTATATACTAGAGACATCTAGGGTTTACAAGAGGAATCGTAATACAATTAGGAAACTAAATCTTTTAAGTAAATCTTCTAGAATCTTCAAAATTCTCCATCTTTTTGTAGTTTTCCATCTTGTCACTTTAAGCCCTTCATGTTTCATTCTTCTTGTTTTGTATCATCAAATCAATAATAGACCCAACAAAACCCTTAGTTGCCTTGGGAAGTAACCCGTTGATTGGAATGGATACTTTGATTGTTTGATCATATGAAGTGGATATTGGAGATTGTGGGCGAAATAATAGTATTCATAAGGAAACATTGACCTTAAGTTGTAATTGGAATTACTTGTATTGGCCATGTTAGAGGTTTGCCTTAATGTTCGTGTTTCGAAGCTGATGTGATTTAGGTGATTCGAATTCTATTGGTTAGGATTTTGAACAAACCATGGATCGTTAACTGTTTACCCCGAAGGATCATCAACCGTTTCACACCTTTACACCTTAACCAGGGATCCACGCCATATACTCTTTTTAAATCCACTTTGTTATATTCATTTTATTTGGTTAAAACAGGAGTCGTATGGCATATTAAGCCTATTTATTATACTTACGCACTATCTATATGTTTACACTTTTCATTATGACTCGCATGCACTAATTTTCGTCAAACCAATAGCAATACTTTTATTTTTACTTCGTTTTACCTACCCAACTTTTTTGTATTTAAACTTTACGCTTTAACCGTGGGCCCATAACCCACAAGTCGTCATTATAGTACACTCACTAGCGTTGTTTATCCTTTTTCAAATCATAAACATGTTTTACTTTCAAACACTTTAATTTTAATAGTCACCACTAATAGGGCATGTTAGCCGCAATATAAAGAGTTTCAAATCATTACCCTAATTTCGTGCATACTTATCTCATTCTCAGTTATGTTCGTAACTCATCGCATTTTACCCTCATATTTTAAGTCACCTCGTTTCGCTTAATCACCCACTTAAGTAATACCGTTCTATTTTAACTTTTACGAATCACCATATTTCAGTTACGCACTATATTTTCACTATTGTCTAATCAAGTGTCAAATGCTATTGTGCTATTTCTACATACGATAACCTATTGTCATCTCATTATTTCACTTTAAATTTCTTTACCATAAGCAATTTGTATAGAAGTTTTCCGTAAGTAATTAAACCCCCTCACTACATTATTTCACATTCCATTATTTCTACCAACTCACACAAACCGTTTTTTAATTGTTTTACCGACCCTTTTACGGTCAACCTACAAGATGTTTTACTACTATATTTTGAAAATTAAGATTTCGACGTTACCACCATCTTATAAACAATAAATTAAATTCTTAATGTCAATTACTATTTTATATTTTTACAAGGTAGTTTTAATAAACTAAAGTATTTTAAATAATCAAAATGTTTCCAATAAAGTGTCTTACTACCCTATTAGTATATTAAAAATTAAAGCTTGTTACTATATTATAAATGTTAAATTATTTTCTTGCTGCCCAATAAATTGTTTTACAACTCATTGCACAAGCCCTCCCATTATTAAGTAATGAACCGATTCGCTACTTTATTACTATTTCATAAACCAACGAGTAATTTCATAAAAAGTTCGTAAGCTATGACGCATTTATTCTGGCTTTTTAGTACAATTTTGTAAATCATTTTACCCTCTCGTTAGCTGATTAGCCATTGTTTTATTCCAAAAATAAACTATGTTATTATTGTTGTCTTACAATTTATTTTGTCATTACTTTTCAAAACTATTTTTCTGCCACCCGATGAATCGTTTTGCTACTAAATCACTAAGTAAGCTACCGCTTTTCCAATATTCTATGAATCACAAATGATTTACTTATTACTCTATGCATTGTCTTATGAATCGTCTCCCAAGTTATTGTGTAACCCGATCTTCATCTTGCTAATATATCACCGATTAAACTATGATTTTGGTATTATTTCCTGAATGATGAATCATTCTCCATCACTCTACAAGCTGTCCTACAAACTATTTTATTAAGTATTTTACATGATTTTGTTATTATTTTATAAATGATAAATCGTTCTCCATCGCTTTACAAGCGGTTCTACAAACTATTTTATTAAGTATTTTACACTCACCAAGTGAACCATTTACCTTCATGAAAATGTTTTTACATTATTACTTCATAAACAAAATGACCAATGTTTCCCTTTGAAAGTAAACCAAACCCTGGAAGTGGATCCCACAACTTCGCCTGAGTTTATAGATGACAACCTACCTANTATTTTATTAAGTATTTTACACTCACCAAGTGAACCATTTACCTTCATGAAAATGTTTTTACATTATTACTTCATAAACAAAATGACCAATGTTTCCCTTTGAAAGTAAACCAAACCCTGGAAGTGGATCCCACAACTTCGCCTGAGTTTATAGATGACAACCTACCTAGCCTTGATACTGTTTCATCACTGAGTAAATTACCCCACTCGTTCCGTGCGATTAGATTCTCTGATTGGAGTGTAAATGTCGAACTAGGCTGTCAATATACCCGCACCCTTATGATATCCTACCTTCTAGGAGTTCTAGACAACACATGCTCACAACTTATTTCTTTTATGTGACCCAACTTCAATACCGGAATACCAAGAGATCTTAGCCTGTCTAACGATTATTGATACTCGACCTCACCTTGTGGACAAGAAGGATTTTTCTCAACATAGTATTGGAATTGATTCAAGCATCTCGGGTCACGAGTGCAACCGTTTAAGTCATGATACCTCTTAGCATTGAGTAATTCTTTTCAACCATTTATACCACACGTCGGTCAGAATACCATTGATACTGTTTGAACAAGTTGGATATTTACACATTTGAGCTTCACCCGATATTAAACCTTGAATCCCGCTCAGCTTTGGCAACTAGATTCTTTCCTTTGATATTTAGGAACATAGGTGGACCTGTCCGATTACCCTTCTTCTTTTATATTTTTACTTTTAAAATATTTTATTTAAAACGCTTTTATATCAACTTTGAAACTCGTGGTAACATTTTCTGAAATACCTATTTGAGGATTAACATTTTCTGGCCAAATTTTTATCAAACTTTTATTGGAAAATGTCGAACGTCAACTTTTGTGAAATTTATCTTACCCATACCATGATTGGAAACCCGGTTTCTACAAACTTTTAAAATCCTTTGAAGCTGTACCATCTTACGAAACCGCGAATTCTCAACAAAGAAATTTGTAACACTTGGAAAATTATTCTGGTCAAATTCGTACTAATGTTTTACCCAATAAAGTTTTCAAATAAAATTTTTATCCATTTCTATGAGGAGGAAAACCCTGCTTTCGGAAATAAAACTTGAAGTTTGGTCACCCCGCCATTTTTTTATCACCTTTCATGGATCGAAACGAAATTTTGTGTCACTAGGATATAAGCCCTACAATGAGAATTTGAAGGAGACCACACCAATGAAGTTGTGAAACATTGCATAGATGAGACTTAAACCGTTTTAGTACGATCACCTTTTCCCCAACGTTATTTCGACCTATAACCTGAACCTAATCGCGAGGACGCGATTCCTTTTAGGGGTATGTGCTGTAACATCCGGAAATTTTCCTAAATTTATTTTACGAGCCAAAACCTTCACCTTTGATTTTCCTTAGCTTTTGAGCTTCTTTGAACTTGTTTGGGTTTGAAAAACCGTGAACTACCTTATTTAATGTGAGCTTTATACCTTTATCGAGTCGGCACAACCTACAAAACCCGAATCGTATTGCATTTGCTAATTTATTTGAATTATATTGAGTTTGAGAAAAACTTTGAAGTTTATACTTGATCTTATTGGAAAAATGATTTCGTGAACAATGGCGCAAGTTTCATAAATTTTCGAGTCCGTTTGCTATGTCGTTTGAGCACC